>PGFW01015944.1:0-13413 GCA_003123925.1 Haematobia irritans | reverse complement strand
CCGATAAAATAATAAAAAATTTTTTGACCGGAAATTTTTTATTGAGATAAGGGGAATTTTGCCACCAATTTTTCTATAAGAAAATTAAAAATTTGGGTTTTGGCAAAAAAATTTTAAAAAAACAAAAAAAAAAAATTTTTTTTTGCTATTAAAGGAAAAGGGGAAAATTTTTTTGCCATAAATTTTTCTTAATTTAAATAAAAATTTTTTGCAAACGGAAATTTTCTTATAAAGAAATAAAAAAAAATGTTTGACAAAAAAAATTTTATTTACAAGAAAAAAAAATTAATTTTTTTTTCAAAGGGGGAAATGGCTTCTGGTAGAAAAAATAAAAAAAATGAGGGGAAAAAAAATTTTTTTCATAAGAATATTTTAAGTTGGAAGAAAGGTTTTTTCTTATAAGGAAATTAAAAAAATTTTTGGCAAAAAAAAAAAAAAACATTTTCATAAAAAAAGAAAAAAAAATTTAAAAAAATTGCAAAAATTTTGGCATTTTAGAAAAAAATTTAAAAAATTTTGCAAAAAAGAAATTTTTTCCAAACATTTTTAAAAGGAAATTAAAAAAACTTTTTACAAAAAAAAAAAAAAAACTTTCTATTTAAAGAAATAAAATTTTTTTTTTGCCCAAAAGAAATTTGAGGAAAAAAGTTTTTTCTTAAAAAAAAGAAAATTTTAAAAAAAATCTTTTGGGAAAACCAAAAAAAAAAAATTTTTCTAATTAGAAAAAATTAAAAAATTTAAAAAAAAAAAAAAAAAAAATAATCCTAAGACAAAAATTAAATATTTCAAAAAAAAAAATTTTTTTTTCAAATAATAACTAAATTAAAAAATTTACGACGGGGCTTCTTTAATTTAGAGATTAGGAATTTTTTTTCCAAAAATTTTTCTATAGAAATTTAAAAAATTTTGGAAAAAAAATTTTTCTATAAAAAAATTGATTAATTTTGGACAAAAAAAAAATTTTTTCTATTAGAAAATTAAAAATTTTTGAAACAAAAAAAAAAAAAAAAAAATTTTTTCATATAGAAATTTTAAAAAATTTTTTTGACCAAAAAAAATTTTTTTTCTATTAGAAATAAAAAAAAATTTTGACAAAAAAAAAATTTTTTTCTAATTTAGAAAATTTTTTAAAAAACTTTTTGGACGGAAATTTTTATTTTGGAGGATTAGGGAAATTTTTTTTTTGCCACAAAAATTTTCTATTAAAGGAAATTAAAAAAATTGTTGCCAAAAAAAAATTTTAGCAAAAAAAAATTTTTTATCTATAAGAAAAAAAAAAATTGAAAAATTTTTGGCAAAAAAAATTTTTTCTTTATTTTAAAAAAAAATAAAAAAATTTTTGGAAAAAAAAAAACGAAAATTTTTTTCTAATAAGGAAAATAAAAAATTTGGGACAAAAAAAAAAAAAAGAAATAATGTTTTTTTTCTTACAAGGAAGAAATAATTTTTTTTTTTTTCAAAAAAGAATGTTTTGTAAGAAAATTTAAAAAAAAATTGTTGGAAAAAAAATTTTCATTTTAATTAAAAAAGGATATAAAAAAGTTTGAAAAAAAAGAAAGTTTTTCTATTAGGAAAAGAATAAAAAAAATTTTTTTTGCCAAAGAAATTCCACTTTAGAAAAAAATAAAAAAAAAAACTTTGTGTTTAACCAAAACAAATTTTTTCTAATTAGAAAAAATAAAAAAAATTTTGGGGGGCAAAAGAATTTTTTTTGAAGAAAAAAAATTTTCTGATAGAAATTTAAAAAAAAAAAATTTTGGACAAAAGAAATTTTTTCTTAAGCAGAAAAAATAGAAAAAAATTTCTGAAACGAAAAATTTTTTAATTTTAAAAGAGAGTTAGAAATTTTATGCCCACATTTTTTTGTAGAAATAAAAAAAAATTTTTTTTGACGAAATTTTTTTAAAATAGAGATTTAGGAAAGATTGTTTTTGCCATTTTAAAAATTTCTGTAAAGAAAAAAAATAAAAAAAATGTTGCAAAAAATTTTTTTCATATAAAGGGAAAAATAAAGAAAAAAGAATTTTGACAAAAAATTTTTTTCTTTTATAGGGGCAAAAAAAAATTTTTTTTAAAAAAAAATTTTTGGAAGACAATAAGAAATTTTTTCTACATAAGAAAATTTTAAAAAATTTTTTTGGAACCCCGAAAAAAATTTTAAAAATAGGAATGAGAAGAAATTTTTTTTGGGCCCGAACCCAAGATTTTGGTATTAGAAAAAAATCAAAAAAGAATTTTGACAAAAAATTTTTTCTAGTAAAGAAAAAAAAAAAATATTTAAAAAAAAATTTTTTTGATTAAAAAAAATTTTAACTAATTAGAAAAAGATAATAAAAAAAAAATTTGATTAAAAAAAAAAAAAAAAAAAAATTTTTTCTATTTAAAGAAAAATTTTAAAAAAAAAAATTTTTTTGGGCAAAAAAATTTACTATAAACCTTCACAGTATTTTTTTAAAAACATTTCTTTTTTCGAAAAAAAAAAAAAAACAGAAAAAAGAACTTTTTTATAAAGAACCAAACGCAACAAAAAAAGAATTTTGGAATTTCAAATAAATTTCCTTAAAATTTTTAAAAAAATTTTCTTTTTCAAAATTTCGGTTTTTAAAAAGATTTTTTTGGTTTAAAAAATTGTTCTTTTTCAAATTTTTGGTGGCCTTATTTTTTTGGCACGAAAGTTGCCAAAACCGTGATTACCAATTTTTTTTTTATCTATTTTTTTTAGGTGTAAAAAAAAAAATTTTTAAAAAATTAATTAAGGCTTTCCCGAAAATGGTAAAAAGAAAAAAAAATCTCTTTTTAAGGAAAAAAAAAAAATTTGCATTTTTCTTAATCTGGACAAAAAAAACTGTTGCAAAAATTCTATTTTTTTCTTCTTTTTGCTTGACTCTGGGCCATTGTTTTTAGCATACAAAAAAAAACAAAAAAGCTTTCTTAGAAAAAAAAGAGAAATTTGATATCGTTTTCAATTTTTTTGGGCCAAAAAACAAAAATCTGTGGGAAAAAAAAATCAAAGCATGTAAAAAAAAGCTATTTTTTTGAGGGGGGCAAAAAATCTTTTCAGAAAAAAAAAATATTTTTTACCGATTTTGAAAAGAAACCGGTTTTAAAAAATTTGAACCAAAAAAAAAAACCCTTGGGCCATTTTAAATAACATTTTTATTATTTCCCCCTTAAAAAAAAAAAAAAATTTTTTTTTAAAAAGTGGCCAAAAAAAAAAACCAAAAAATTCAAAAAAAAAGCTTTTTAAGGAAATAAGAAGGTTCAAAAAAGGATTTTTAAACCGTTTTTTGATGTAAATTTTAATTTTAGCAAAATCTAATTTCAAATTGTTGCCATTGAACAAAATTTTATGAAAAAAAAAAAAAAAAAAAACATTTTCCATTTTATTTTTTAAAAAACTCTTTTTAAAAATTTTTTTTTTTTTATCAGTTTTCCCCTAAAAAAAAAAATTTTAATTTTTAAAGTAGCCAAAAAAACATTTCAAGGCTTCTTAGAAAAACCATTTAAAGAGGTTTAAAAGAATTACTGTTTGGATGTAATCAAAAAAATATAAGCAAAACTTTGTTTCGGATTGGCCATTGGGAAAATTAATTGAAAGTAGAAATTTCCAAATTTTTAATTTTAAACTCTTTCAATAATTTGTGATAATTCCCCGTTAAAAAAAAAAAAAAAAAAAATATTTAAAAGGTAAAAAAGCCAAAAAAAACATTTTCAAAGGCTTTAGGAAAATTAAGGAGGTTAAAAAGAATTTTACCGTGGGGGAATGTAAGATATTAGCAAACTTGTCGATTGGCCAGTTGAAATTTAAATGAAAAGATTTTCCATTTAATTTTTTTTAAAAACTCTTCTAAAAAAAAATTTGTTTGAAGCCCGCTATTGAGGTATTACACTTTTATAAGTTGGATCCCAATTTAAAAAAAAAAAGACTATTCGCGGAAAAAACAGAAAAAAAAAAAAACTTCTCAACTCAAAAATAATAATTTAGGCCAAACTTTCATTTACTTATCATTTGATTTAATTAAAAGGAAATTTTGCCCAAGGGAAAATAATCTCTCCAACCACCATCAATTTTTTCCATTTCAAAAAAAAACTGATTTTTTTGACCCCAAAAAAAAAAAACCATTGTAAATTCAACTTGCCATTGTGATAAAATTAATTTCGTGGAAGGCTTTAAAAAATTATTTTATTTTTCTTATTTGGAAAGGGGTATTTTCTTTTTTTTTAACAAAACAAATTCCTTTTTCCTTTTCCAAATTTGTAAAAAATAGAAAATGTTTTCGTTTAATTTTCGCTGACCACTTTAGAAGGGTTGCATTGTTATTGGCATCTTTGCTTACAATCCTTTTTGATATATAAAACCGAAAAGTTTAAAAGAAAACGAAAAAAAAGTTTTTAAAAAACATGAAATGGGCAAAAAAAAAAAACCAAAAAAAAAAAAATCAAAAAGAAAAAAAGAGCTAGATTATATTAAAAATTGTTTTTGGTTTTGTAAAAGTCATTTTTCAAAGCTTAAAAAAAAAGGAATCAAAAAAAAAAAATGCCAAGGCAAAAAGGGGAAAACAAAGGCTTTAACATTTTTTAAAAAAAAAGGAAACTTACAAAAAAAAAAACGCTTGGAAAAAAAAGAAAAAAAAAATTAAAATTCCATAAAAAAAAAAAAAACCAAAAATTTAACATCCCAAAACTTTTTCTTTTGGGCAATATTGCGTTTATAGCCTTTTTTTTTTTTTAAATTTCGCCGGGGGAATTTTTGTAGGGAAAAAAAACTTTTGAAAACCAAGTTAAACCGGAAAAAAAAAAAAAAACAGAAAAAAAAAACCCCCCAAAAACAAAACGTTTTAAAAAGTATTTATTTCTTAAGGCTTTTACGGTTTCTGGGTATAATGGTAAAAAAAACCAGGGAATTTAAAAAAAGTTTTTTTAAAAAAAAGAGAAGAAACGGCTGGAAATAAAATGAAAACCGGGGGAAAAATTTTTTACAAAAAAAAAGGGAATAAATCCATTTTCCTTCTTTTTTTTTGCCAAATGTAATTTCAACAAAAAATGTTTATTTTCCCCTTGTATAGTTAAAAGCAGTAACCCACAACAACCCACTTTACCAAAAAAAAAAAAAAAAAAAAACGGTTTATAATTCTTTCCTTAAAAAAAGAAAAAAAGAACATAAAACTTTTTAGTCATTGTTGTTTTTTTTACCTTCTGTTTTCTCTTCTGTAGTTTCAACATCGATTGGAGGGGGTTTAAAACAGTTTTTTTTTACGCAAGTTTGAGAAGGGAGAGAGGAGAGGGTTAAAGAAAAAAAAGAAAAAAAAAATAAATTTAATCAAAAACTTTCCAAAAGTTTTGATTTTTTTTTTAAACACAACAAATACAAATTCTTTGTTTCATCGAAAAAAAAAAAAACGCACTTTAATAAAGTCAAAAAAAAATCCCATTTTACGTTTGATATTTTTTTCAAAAAAGTAATGTATTTGGGAAAAAAGGGAAAAAAAAAAGTGGTTGGTGAACCCGTTTAATTGGGCGTAACTTATGATTTGGCACGAAAGTGGCTCATGAAAAGTTTTCTGTTAAGAAAAAAACATTTTTTGAAAAAAAAAGGGGAACGGGCTTTTCGGTGTTCCTTTCTTAAACAAAAGTTTTGGCCACTTCCTTAAAAAAGGTTTTAGGTTTCTGTTCCTCCCAAAATGTTGGACCCAAAAAAAACTTTAAAAGGTTTTTTTAGACCGTTTTGGGTGGACCAACTCTTTTTGCGAGGTTTTCCAATGTGAAGCAAAAAGACCATTCGAAAAGTTAAAGCTGTTAGAAAACTTTGCCAAACCTTTTTGGGAAAAGAAGTGTCTAATATTTCTAATTTTTTATTTGTTGAAATTTTAAGTTTTTGGCTTTTTCAAGTATGTTTTTTACCGGCCCAAAAGAAGGCAAAAGGGGCATTAATCATTCACCTTCAAAAAAAAATATAATTTTGTTTGAAAAAAACGGGAAAAAAAAGTTTATTTGGGAAAAAAAAAAAAAAAAAACAATTTTTTTTTTTGCAAAAAAAAATGATTATCTTTTTTTGGTTTTTCGCCAAAAACAATTTATTGAATTTTGCCTTTTGTTTCCGAATCCAAGATTAAAAAAAAAATTTAAAAGATTTTCAGAAAGAGTTTTTAAAATTTAATATTTTGATTTGCAAACAAGAAATAAAAAAGCGGAAAACTTTTCAAACATTAATTTGGTTTTAAAGGAAGGACGATTTCCTCGTTAAAAGTTTTTTTAGTCTTTCACTATTTGGAGAACCAATTTTTTTGTTCATTTCTTTTGACAGTCAAAAAAACCATTTTCGGATTCTGAAGGTAAGAAATTTTAAATCGGGACTAAGTCTCTTTCCAAAGAGTCTTAAAACGAAAAAAATGGAAAGGAGAGACCTGATACAAGGGTCTCTAAATGGGTTATTCCCGCTTGACAAATACCCAACAAAGGATAATTTTTTTTCTTGGTCAAGCCGCGTTGATTGCATTTTTGTTCAATTCAATTTCGATATTAATTCCTCCAAATAACTCAGATTAAAGGGAAAGTCGGGTATTGTTTCAATTTCCCCGTTTGTTAAAACAATCGGGGAAAAAAATAGTTTTTTTTTTGATTTTTCTAAGGTTTAAGGTTTTAAAGGTTCTTAGGGTTTTTTTAAAGGGTGGCGAAATGCCCGATGTTATTTCAGGGGCTTTTTCACTTAAAGGGGGACATTTTTCAGTTCCAATTGTGAATTTAAAAACCAAACAATTTTGGTGAACTTATTAATTATTTGCTTTTTTCTGAAAAGACCGCAATCAAAAGAAAAGTATTTTATATATTTTCTGGGTCGTTTGTGGGTTTTTTAAAGAATTTTCTGGAAGTTCGAAATGGCTTAAAAAGGCATTTGGTCCGTTCCGGGTTCTGGTTTTTTGAAAATCACGGCTTAACTTTTCCCGAAAAAACGGAAAAAAAAGCTGGTTCGGACCTTGGCATAAAAAAAAAAGTAGGTTGTTATTTTGGAAATTTTGTTAGCAGGGTCAGAATGGGTATTTGCAAAATGGGCGCATTTTTAATCAGGGAACCAAGCGTTTCCCCACGTATAAGAAAAAGGCCCGCCCCATATACCGACGTTTCAAGATATTTTGCTTTGCGGAAAAAAAGGCCACTTGGAAAGGGAAGGGCAAGGATTTCAAAATTTTTTCCGATCCGGGCTTTGGAAAATTTTTTTTGGGTTAAACAGTGGTTTTGTTAAAAGGGGCGGTGAATGGTCTCTAAAAAACAAAACGTATTTGGGCAAAAAAAAAAAAAATTGGTTCCAACCAATCGAGGCCCCAATAATTTTTAATTAATTTATTAAAAAAAAAAAAAAGGCCCCCGTATTTTTGGTAGAACCATTGGTTGTAAAAGTATTTTATAAGTCTTCTTTTTGACAAACATTTTTTTGCAAAAAAAAAATTTTTGGTGTTTTCCCCAATCGGCCCATTTTAATTTAATTATTAATAGGCCCCAATTTATTTAAAAACCGAATTCCCCAAAGATTTTGGGACCTTTCCGGATTTTGGTTACGGTGTTGGAAAAAATTTTGTGAGTAAACATTGCTTTGAGGGGTTATCATGGTGGCCAACTTAACAAAAAAAACAATTTTGCCAAAAAAAAAAATTGTTTTCGCATTTTTATCGGGTCTGAGATTTAAAAGTTTTATTGATTTTCACAAAAAAAAATTTTATTTTTCTTTATTGAGAAAAAAAAATTTTGTGCAAAAAAAATTTTTATTTTCTTAAATAGAAAAAAAATTTTTTGTCAAAAATTTATTTTCTATAGAAAAAAAAATTTTTTGTTCAAAAAATTTTTTTGTTACTATTTAAAAAAAAAAAAAGGTTGTTCAAAAAATTTTTCAAGTACTTATTACAAAAAAAATTTTTTTCAAGAAGTGTTTAGTTTTCCATAAAGGGTGAGAAAAATTTGGAAAAAAAATTTTAATTCTTTGAGATAGAAGAAAATATTTTGATGCAGACAAAAAAACGTTTTTTAGGTTGTTCTATTTTAGAAAAAAGAGTCTTTGTTGGTTCAAAGAAAAATTTATTTGCTATGAAGAAAAAAATTTTTGTTCAAAATGAAAATTTTTATTTTTTTTCTTATAAACCGAAAGAATTGGTTTTTGTTCAAAAAACTTGAAAATTAATAAATTACGTTAATTTTTAAATCGGGGCCTTTTTTTTTTGTTAAAATAAATATTTTACCCCCCCTCCCCGCTAATGGGAACTTAAAGCTTTTGGTACAAATTTGAGAAGGAAAGGGGGAACGGTTGTTAAAGGAAAGTTTTTTAAGATTTTTAAAACGTTTTGGGCCATCGGGCAAAGTGTTAACCGCAAAAACCACCCAAAAAGGTAAAAAAAAAAAATTCGGAGAAAAATGGTTTTTTGGTGGCGCTCGCGCGGAGTCTTTTAGTGGTTTGACAAAGTTTCCTGACATTCTGCCGAGAAATTTGCGCGGGATGGGTTGGAGAAAGGGCCTGGGGCGAAACTTTGTAACGGCCGCGTGAGTTGGCAGAGTTTTGTTTGTTAAAGATTTTTTCGTCAACTTGTTCAGAAACATGAAAAAGAAAAATGAAGAAATTTGTGCGCCGGGTTAAAAAAAATGATATCACAATTTTTCAAATCCAGTTTTTAGGCTAGTTCAATTGACACGCCTAGCAAATGCTATGCTGCGTATTTGACTCCATTCCGGGCGAGTTATGAGATGATTATCGTTTTTAGTCGCCCAACCCTTCTTTCTTTAGTGGAAAGGTCCAACGGATTGCGATCTTGAGTATTTGCTGATCATTGAAAAGAAAAGTCAACGGATTGAGATCTTGGAGACTTTGCTGATCATTGAAAAGAACCTTCATTTAAAGCATTCTTAGTTTAAGCGATGCGGAAGTCTTGATTGGTCGCTGAGTCCTTTTGAAATGGTCCATGGGCTGGTCAAATGACTGTCTTTTAAACATTTTGCTAGATAATATTCGGCATTGTGATTTTGGCATGGTATTTATGTTCCAGGCTCACGATTAAAAATGAATTCACATTTGAAATGCTGCGGTAGTTGATAGACTAACCAGATTAGTGTTTTCCGACAAATATAAGCCCATATCAGACTAGTTGACACAGTCTGGCGTACTAGAGTAGCTTTCTGGAAGGCAATAGATCAGAATGCTTTTATAATTGGAGTAAACAATGAACTGAAACGAGCTATGTCACTAGAATAGAATTTTGGTTCAGCCTTATAAACGAGACGGTTGAAGGCCGATGGAGTACATAGAGGCGTCGGTCAAAGAATGTTGGTTGAAAATTGTCTTTTTGGATCCCGAAGTGGTGTCAAGTAATGTGGAGCCCAGAAGCGATTAATTAAAGCTATGAGGCTTATGTCATAGCGGCGCGGATGTCCGGTATTTGCAAGCAGCGATGCTACTGATTTGCGATAGAATTCTGTTAGTGTGAAGGTCGAATTCTGAAAGAAATTTGAACAAATGTTTTGGTAAGCTATTTTGCCAAAGTGAAATATTTTTTAATGTGTTTATATTTAATTCAAATGTTTGAATGACGTTAAGATGTATTGAAAATATTTGCAGTAAAAATTGGCCATAAAATTATAAAAAAAAATTGAGTTAAAAAAATTTTAATAAAAGGATTCCTGTCCTGCGAAGAAAGTGTCGCTTCTGCAAAATATTACCCCGAAACATTTCTGTTCAAGCGATATATATTTTCAGGATTTCGCAAAACATACATAGGTTGTTTCGTGTATGTTTTATTTCAATATCTATATTCAAAATTATGTTTTCCTTAAAAGCATTTACACTTGTTAGAAAATAACTTATTCTTAAAAATGATACATTTGTTTTCATTATTTAGATTTATTCTATATCCAATAATTAATATTTGTTAATAAAGCTTAATTTGGGTAACTACTATTTCTTTTATCTTGCATTATATAACACTCATCTTGGAATATCATTCTTAAATTAATATGTTTATATACCACATAAATATTGTCAAAAATATTATATTATTAGCCATACCAAAAACATTTGTCAAAAATTATATAATAACATAATAAGATAATTCATATATTCTCAAAATTATTATTAATATTCGCTTATACGAATAATATGAACATTGATATAAATTGTTCTAATTATCTCTGTTAAGAAATAGTTTTTTTTTCAAATTGATTATTTCTTGTAGAAATAATTGCTTTTGCATCTTACAAAATATTTATTGTGATAAATTAATTTTGAGTTCTCCTTAAGACATCACTGTTTGATTTTAACATCAATAATGCTATTTTAATCATCTATAGGATAAAAAACAATCTTTTTTTGGAGTGTGAGTGTCAATTTGGATAATTGTCCCTCTATAATTTAATCCCTATGGAAATTTTAGTCATTTTTTATATTTGCTGGGTGTTTATTTATAGCCCTTTGATATGGATATGGATTTTAATTATTATAAATTTAAATCAATCTTGTTACAATAAGTATTTTAAAGTAAATTGGCTATTCTCCTACTTAAGAATTCAGGTCATCTACTTTAGACTTATTTTCATATAATTATGTTACAAATCTTTTAGATAAATTAGGGTTTGGTTCATACATTATCCTAAATTGGACTTATCACAGAATATAATTTATTATATAAAATTTTCTAAAACTCCATTTAAGTTTTTATATTTTAAAGTTCTTATAATACGGAATTAAATGATTAGGTTCTTCAATTCAAACTATTTATGAGTTATATTCTAGTTGCAAAACAATAACTAGTCTTCACTTAGACTATTTCAGACTCATGATGTATTATTATATACCAACGTTAGGATGAACTTACTTTTCAGTTCATATCAAACTCTGTGTGTGAAGTTGTCTCCTACTAATGAACCATGTATAAGTTCTATATTAACAAAGGAGACATCACTTTTTATAGTCGTTATGTGTAGGGCTATTGAATTTCTTTATTGCAGGAAATTACTATTTGATGCTGTTTTTACATCACTGAAAGATTCACCAGCATTAACTTTTGATGTCAGGAATTAATTTTATGTATTTACGCCATGAAAAAAGCTATTTTTTTTTAGAAATTGTTTCGGTATCGAATTGCTATCGTAATCGTTCAATCGGGAACTATATATATTATGCATATAGGGCTACTAGATCATTTTAAACATTTTTATCTCTATGACAGAGGGGTGATATGTCAACCACATGCAATCAAACATATAAGTCTGGTCTCAAATTAAATATATTTTTCCTTAAATTTAAAATAATTTACATTAATACAATTAATTTTTGTTGATTGTTTTTTTGTTTCAAAATATAATAAACAAAAGAGTGTTAATTGAATACACAGTTTATTAAAATAATATTCTATACTGAAATTTTTAAATTTGGAATATGATTTTATTCAAAATGTTTTTTGTGTTTTACTATTGATTTTGTATCAGCTAATTTTTTTCCTTAATTATACCAAAAAGTTAATTTTTGCATATAATCTATCGAGCGAAATTAATTTAGTGTTAAAATTATGGTCCTGTCTATTCAGTTACCATATTGATTTTTTGATTTTACACTCTATTATCCACGAATAATTGTTTCATTGTGTCAAACGATATGGACTCATTATTTAGTATTTTTACTATCTTTAAAAAATCAATAGGTTATTGTTATCTAAATATATACGTTGAAAAATTTCAATAATGATACCAAATATGGATAGTCATTTATGTGACTTATAAATTTTTTTTATCTTGTGCAAATATTTAAACCTCTCAGGTGTAACATAACTGCTCCAGTACATTGTATAGTTTGTCACCATACCCATCGCATTTTCCATGGAGATGGCATCTTATTCGCATTTGAGGCTTTGGGCGAAGAACATGAAATGCCATAAAAGTGAAATATAAATCTTTTTTATGGACCATTGCTTGAAGGGTTAGAATTGAAAGAAAGCATTTATAAGGATACTTTTTAGGAATTATATACAAGATATATTGAGATATACATTATCTGGATGAATAATAAGATATAATAGTGAGATTTTTGACTTATTTTTTTTATCATATTGTTCTGAACAGACTCTCTGAATATTATAAATTTTTGCAACAAATGTTTAAATCATATAGGAGAACTTGCATTAATAAATATTATTTTATATGTTTCCAAAAATTTGTTATTCTGTAAGATGATATGGCTAGGAAAATAGATCAATATTAGAACATTAAAGATTCAGCGAAAAAAGCGTATTAAGGATTACCATTAAATTTAACAAAGAATCAATCAATGAAATTATAAATTATTTTCGATTTTCTTTTTTTTTTTTTTTTGAAACCCCAACGATGTAAGAGTATAAATTTTTATCTAAAATTTAATTTATGAAATTGCACAATTTATTTACAAAAAATACCAGCATTTTCCCTATACCATATGTAATATTCTCCATATTTTATTATTATAAATATTTTCTACATTTTCTCGTATAACAAAACTAAACCCAACACTATGGGATTTCTGTGCATATTTATTGTCTAGTCTATTTTATAACTTTTAAAAATTTTCTCCATAACATTACATACCGTGTCCCAGTTTTGTTTATTTTATTTTTGTTTGTACATTTAAATGTTATTTCAACTTTATAATTTAATTAATTTTATTTATTGTTGTGTTTTCATTTATATATGTGGACTAATAATGGTGGTGGTACAAATGAGCTTATGAAATAAATATGTTTGCCAAGATTAATTTAAAACAAACATATTTGCAAATATTTTATTAATATATATATGTAATTGTTGTGTTTTATTTATTTCTCCATAGTTTCCAAACATCCTGCTGGAAATGGTACTCACAATAGTGATGGCAGTGTTATATCAACAACAACACAACCGGATTCTGGTTATATAGCATTAATTGTGTATTGCCCACATTGTGAAACCTTGTTGCGCCTCCGTTTCGGCCAAACCCGAAGAAGTGGCCCGGGCGATAGTTAAAAGGGAGAAACAGGCGGAGCGACGGCCAGTAGTCGGATAGCCGAAGTTCTATTGGCTCGGGCCGCTTAGTTTTTCTTTGGAGGTGCGTAAGTAGATAAAAAAAAATAAAATATATTATATTTTAATTAAACTTTAAATTTTACATTTGAAATTAAATGATTGATTTGATTTTAATTTTTTATTAAATTTTATTTTAAGGTAAATAAATTAAATTGAAACTAGAACTTATTTAACGAATTTTTGTTTTTTTTTATTTGAAATAAAATTTTAAATAATTGTAATTTATTTTAAAATTTAATTTACTTTTGATTTTTTTATAAAATAAGTTTTTCTTTATTTTTTTAATGCTATTTTAATTTAAAGTTGGCATATAATCATAATATGATTTTTATATTATATTAAGTTTTATTT
>PGFW01015937.1:8914-24725 GCA_003123925.1 Haematobia irritans | reverse complement strand
TTCGATAGAGTGTAATCCACTACGTTTGGCACATCTGGCGACGACGGCGATAGCTCGCGCAACAGCACAGCCGTTGTTGCAGCTGAGTAAAAACGGCATTTCACATTACAAAAACCACTTATAGAAGCTTTAAAACACACTAAAATATTCCCAATATTACTAAGAGAGAATAATCCATCGCTGAAAACCTTTTTGCTGTTCGGTCGAAACTGGGTTTAAACCCGTGATCCTTTGTATGCAAGGTGAGCATGTTAACCATAGCACAACGGTGGCTCTCAGACTTAAGAAAGACTGCAACATAAAATTTCCCCACAATCAAGCATTTCCAGCCAATCTGGCAATACTTCTGAGAACCAAAGAACTTTTCAAGAGACATTAAAAGACCAAACTCTCCACATTATAAGGTCCCATTAAATTTGTTTACATTTTATAATATTATGTTTGTTTTTCTTCGAATGCTTTGTTTATATTATGGTGTCACCCTCTCCTTTGTTGGTTAAACATTCAGTCATCCATTCATCCATAGGCCAACAAGTGGTAAGTGAGGATTTTATTATTGTCAAACTTGATTCATTTGTTTCTTCTATGAGAGTCAATAGACATCAGCAGATATTCAATTAGGCAGAACTCTCCCACGCTAATGACTTGGATGGATTTAATAGAATTTTCAAGAGAAACGTCTGTACAAACATTTGCTTGGTTTGAGTTTTTTTTTTGTTTTTCCTTCATCGAAGTTTCAAAGATGCCGGACATGATATGCAAACAAGAAGTGTTAGATCTCTCAGAGGTCTTGAATACTAAACATATTCAACCATACAATCAATACTAACATGTGGTCCATAATGAAATGCTGACATGCTCACCACTATCTAAACTACACACCACTCGTTTAAGCTGTAAGATCTTGTCACTGATTTTGTTGTACAATTCAATTCTCAAGATGATTATTTTGTTTTATTAGATTCTGAATCTGATTGAAATCATTTATGATTTGAAATTCATTTGTGGTGAGATATGAATCGATATAACAGGTTGGCTGATGTGTATTAAAATGGTCATTGATTTAAACATCGAATTCGGCAAGCACTCAGTTGATAAGGAGAGAAGTCTTCACACTGTGGTATCACAATGGGACTGAATAGTCTTAACGTGAGCCTTGATACATCGGGCTGACCAACCTAACCTAACCAACCTAACTAGTATTTAAATTGGCATATTATTTTTCATACCCCTTCCATCATAGGATGGGGGTATATTAAACTTTGTCATTCCGTTTGAACACATTCGAATATATTGCTCTAAGACCCATAAAGTATTATATATTCTGTGGGTCGTGGTGAAATTCTGAGTCGATCTAAGCATGTCCGTCAGTCCGTCCGTCTGTTGAAATCACGCTAACTTCCGAACGAAACAAGCTATCGACTTGAAACTTGGACACAAGTAGTTGCTTATCGAATGTAAGTCGGATGGTATTGAAAATGGGCCAATTGATCCACTTTTAACGTATAGCCCCATATAAAGGGACCCTCAGATTTGGTTGTGAGGCTCTAAAATGAAGCATATTTTTCATCCGATCCGGCTGAAATTTTGGCATATGGGTGTTTGGTATTATGTCTGTAACAACATGAAAAATTGGTCCAACATCGGCGTCCATAATTATATATAGCGCCCATATAAAACGATCCCAGATTTAGGCTTTTGCTTAACAGACATATTTCATGCGCGATCGCCGGTCTGAAAATTTTGGTACAATGTTGTTGTATATGGTTCGCTCTGAACAACCATGCAAAAATTTGTTTCACATCGGTCCAATAATTATATATAGCCCCAATTAAACCCGATCCAGATTTGGCTTGTCGGAGCCTAAAGAGAGACAAATTTCAATACCGATCCGGCTGACAATTTTGGTCATGATGGTGTTTGCTATATTGGTTCTTAACAAACCATGCAAAAATTGTGTCCATAGGTACTTACCAAAGCTCCATCAAAACGCGCCCCAAATTTGGCTTTGCGATCCTCCAAGAGAAGCAATTTCATTTCCGAGTCGGCTGAAATTTGGTATATGGTGTCTGTATATGGTCTCTAACAACCATGGCAAAAATTGGTCCACATGCGTCCCATAATTACTATATAGCCCCATATAAACCGATCCAGATATTGGCTTAGCGGAGCTCTAAGAGAAGCAAATTTCATCCGATCCGGTGAAATTTTGGTACAGGTGTCAGCATTTATGATGTCTCTAACAAGTGACAAATTGGTCGCACATCGGTTCAATAATATATAAGCCCCAACTATAACCGACCCCAGATTTGGCTTGCGCACTCTCCAAGAGAAGCAAAATTCATCCCATCGCCGTTGATAATTTGGTACCATTGGTGTTTGGAATTATGGCATCTAGCAAACCATGCAAAAAAATTTAGGTCCAATCGGTCGCATTAATTAATATATAGCCCCATTATAAAACCGATTCCGAGCATTTGGCTTGCGGGCCTCTAAAGAGAAGCAAATTTTTAATCGATCCCGGCTGAAATTTGTACATGGTGTTGGTATATTGTCTCTAACAACCATGCAAAAATTTGGTCCACATCGAGTCCATAATTATATATAGCCCCCATTAGTTAACAACGATCCCAGATTTGGCTTGCGGAGCCTCTACAGAGAAGCAAATTTATCCGAGTCGGTTTGAAATGTTGGTACGATGGCTGTCAGCATATGATCTCTAACAACCATGGGAAAAAAATTGGTCCACATTCGGTCAGATAATTATATATAGCCCCCATATTAACGATCCCATTTGGTTGCGGAACCTCTCAAGAGAAGCAAATTTAATCCGTATGCGCCTGATTGGTACATGGTGTTGGAATATGGTCTTCTAGCAAACTATGGCAAAAATTAAGTCCACATTTGGTTCAATAATTGTATATATAAGCTCCCATAATAAACCGATCCCCCGATTTGGCTTGCGGAGGTCCTCTAAGAAAAGCAAATTTCATTTGCGACGCCGTTCTAAAATTTTGCGATACATGGTTAGTATATGGTCTTCTAAATGCATGCTAAAAATTGGCCCACTATGGTCCATAATTATAATATAACCCCCTATAAATCCCAGTTCCAGATTTGACTCTCCGGAGCCTCCTTGGAAACCAAAATTCTTCTGATTTCAGTTGGAAATTTGGTACGGTGGCACGTTAAATATATTCGCCTAAACACCAATGCCAAAAATTGTCGAAATCGGTCCATAATTATATCTTATAATAGGCCCCATCATAAAGCCTATCCCCCAGATTTTGACCTTCCGGTGCCTTTTGGAGAAGCAAATTCATCCGATCATTGGGTTGAAATTTTAGTTACTTGGTGGTAGTATATGATATTTAGCACATGCCAGAAAGTGGTCCATCTAATCAGTCCACAATCATATATAAAGCCCATTATAAACCGATCCCGAGACGTTTGGTTTTGGAGCCACATTGGAGGAGCAAATTTCATGCCGAGTCAGTTGAAATTTGGATATATTAGTGCATGTCTCATAATTGTATATAGCCCGCAATTCATAAGCGCGACCACCTTTTTCAATTCTATGAGCAAATGACAATTTTGACAAAATTTTCTATAGAAATATAATTTTTACAAAATTTCATTTCTAATAAAATTTCGACAAAATTTTCTATAGAAATTAAAATTTTTGACAAAATTTTCTATAGAAATAAATTATTGAGCAAAAATTTTCATTTCTAATAAAAATTTCTCACAAACTTTCATATAGAAATAAAAATTTCGACACAACTTTCAATTAGGGAACATATTTTTTCGAAAAAATTTCACTTATTGAAATAAACATTTCAGAGAAAATGTTCTATTGAAATAAAATTTCGCGGAAATTTTTCTATAGAAATAAAGTTTTACAGAATTGTATAGAAAAAAAATATTTCAACACTGTAATTTTAAATTTGTTTAGAAAAAATTTTACAAAAAAATTTCTAAAGAATAAAATTCCGACAAAAATATTTATACAGAAATAAATTTTGAAAACAAATTTTCTTATCAATTCAATAATTTTAAAAGTCTTTAATTTTTCTTGTTAGCTCCTTACTTATCAAACGTCCATTGTTTTACGTAATTAAAATTTTTTCTTACAGAAAGAAAAATCTTTGACAAAATTTTCTATAAATTCAATATTTTTAAAAGTTTTAATTTTCGTGTTAGGTCCTATTATCAAGTACACATGTGAGTAAGTTCTCCCTTTTTGTAAGAATACAATAATCTATAATAAAAAACTTTTTCTTTTCGAAGAAAACAACAGCTTTTCATACCGTAACCACAAAATGTTTGATCAAAAAATTTAAGAATAATAGGATTTTTTTATTTTGTTCATGGTGAGCGGAGCTGTCCTATTCGGCCGGCCCTTTTTTAAAACTGGTTTTAAATGTTATGTTTTCAGGTCATTTTAGACAAATTCAAAACACTGATTTTATGATAATTGCAATTACTTACATTCGGATAATGTTCATGATGGTCTTTATATTTGATTTCACCTGTGCTTTGCTTCTCACAAAAAAAATTGTGGGAAAGATTTTACGAAAATTACTCTTTGCGATAAAGAACCCCGAAGGACAAAGGTTCCCGCCACGCCATCTTGCTTGAAACCAGAGAACTTAACACGATTACCAACATCCTGTGAATTTATTAATTTCATCCATGCCGGTCAACTATTTCCCAAGATTCGCCAATTTTGTCCTCTTAATAAACGCGATTCTAACGGAAACGCACTTATGACCATTACTATGATATTTCAATTAACCTGGAATAAGTAATATACTCAATTAAATAATTTTTATATAAATAGTGCGCTCTTTTTCCAAAACACTTTATATAGAGCGAAGGCACGAATCATCAGAATATAAATTGGTCTCTCAGCTTGGGAGTCTTTTTTGCATCTGGCTTGAAGATGTGCATGCCAAATGGATCTTTTAGTATATCATAAAGTATCGACGAAATTTGATTTTTTCTTTTTCTAATAAAATACAGATCCATAAAAATCTTCTTATCACCTATTAAAACATGCTACGCTCATATGTAATGACAACGATATACTGGCTTACTGCTTACGCCATTAGACGATGCTAAAAAACAAATTCTGGTAATTTGTTATATTTAAAGATCTTCAAAGGAACCATCATTCCAGAAGGATGTTTTAATCTTCCTGTGACTTACGATTTTCATTGGAATGCCAATGAATTGTGGGACCAAATGTTTGTTATGAAGCATAAATTTAGGCAACATTATTTATTTTTTTTTTATGTTATGACATTCGACAAATAATGACTTATAATAATTTTTCTTCTGACGTTTTTATTTCTCATATAAACTTCAATTTACACAATAATTTTATAATTAAATTTAAGAGCTTCATTTACAGGTTATAACTTTCAACTTTTAAACATAGTAATTATATGGATGTAATATTGAACTATTTTTGTACGCTAAAATAGCCAAGAAGAAATAGATTTAAAAAAGCGAAATAATTATCAAGATTAAAAGGTTTCGATGGATTTAGGAACTATATTTATAAACAAAAAAAGCTGTCTACATACGCATCGATTTTACTTTGGACTCTGACACAGAACACTAGATGAAATACGAATGCTAGCTCATCTATTCTTAGCAATTGTAATGTTATTATTAAATTTTAAATTGGTAAATCCAATATATATTAAAGACATATATTTGCCACTAAAAATGGTGCTTCGTTTCTCTCTCGGATGATTATTCGAGAAAAATCACTAATTTGATAAACTATTCCACAATTATCCCACAATTTTTCTTTTGTAGACCAAAGGAGTTAACAAAACAGCGCCATCTACACTAAGTAGGAACAACTTTCCTTATCTTGATTACTAATGTTAAGTAGCACTGATGAGATTTACTTAACATAGGACTATGTTTTTATTTACATTTTATTATTAAATATTTATATACGACTTCTAACTGTTACCTAATTGCCTAAAAGTATGCCATTACAATTTTATTTTTAAAATGTTTGTATAGAAAAATTTGTTGGGCAGCATTCTAAATGGTAATGTCTTTCCAGACTATAACGGATAAATTCACATTTACAATATGTATTTTGGAACATCGATTTGTAATTTTTTACATATAATTTTTTATATGACAGAAAATTAGGATTAAAACCACGGTTAACACAGTTGATTAGATTCTACCAGAAATGGTTAGTTTTTTACTGTTTGGTTAGATTAGATAGAAAATCTCATGATGTTGTTTGGTAATATTTTGCAAAAATAAGAGGGTTACTTCATTAATTTTGGTATAAGAAATAAAATTTAGCAAAATTTTCTATAAAAAAATAATTTGACAAAATTTCTATAGAAATAAATTTTGAAACAAAAATTCTAATAGAACATAAATATTGACGAAATTTCTCTATAGGAACAAAATTGTTTAGGCAAAATTTTCTATCATAAAAAAATTATTGAACAAAATTTTCTATTTACAAATAAAATTTTGGCAAAATTTTCGATAGAAATAAATATTGACGAAAAATTTTTATAGAACTAAAATTTTGGCTAAAATTTTCAACAAATGATATAGAATTAAAATTTTTCACAAAAATTTTTCTATTAGAAAATTAAAATTTTCACAAAACATTGTGTCTATAGATAATAAAATTTTGGTAAAAATTTTCATAGATAAAATTTTGGCCAAAATTCTTTCGATTAGAATAAAATATTGACAAAAATTTTCTATAGAATAAAATTGTTGGCAAAAATTTCTATAGAAATAAATATGTTGGCAAAATTTTCAACAAATGATATACGATAATCAAAATTCATCACAAATTTTCTATAGAACATAAATCTTTGGGCAAAATTTTCTATAGGAAATAAAATTTTGGCAAAATTTTCTATAGAAAACAAAAATTTCAAAATTTTCTTTCCAAACAGTAAATTTTGACAAACATTTTTCTATAAGACATAACAAACTTGAGAAAACGTTTATCTATAAAAGTTGAAATTTTGGCAAAAGCTTTCCAATTGAAATATAATTGTTTTAGCGAAAATTTTTCCTATAACAAATAAATTTTTGGCAAAATTTTCTACAGAATATAACACTTTTTAGCAAAAATTTTTCTAATAGAATAAGCATTTTTGGCCAAATTTCCCTAAGTAGAAGAAAAATTTTAAACAAATTTTCTACAGAAAATAAAAAATCTTTTTGGCACAATTTTCATAAACATAAAATTTTGGCAAACTTTCTCTATTAATAAAATATTTGTATAAATTGTATCTAACTAGACTAAAATTTTGGTAAAAATTTTCGATACTAGAAGTAAAATTTTGGCAAAATTTTCTTTGAAATAAATTTTGGAAAATTTTTCAATATAGAATCAAAATATTGACAAATTTTCTACAGAAATAATAAGATTTTGGCAAAATTTTCTGTATTAGAAATAAAATTTTGTGGCAACACATTATTCTACAGGAAATAACAATTTTGGCAAAATTTTCGACAAATATATAGAAATAAAATTTTGACAACATTTTCTTATAGAAATAAAATTTTGGCACGTTTTCTATCGAAATAATAACTTTTGGCAAATATTTCTATCAAATAAAATTTTGTAAAAAAAAAAAATCTTATAGAAATAAAATTTTGAGAAAATTTTCTATAGGAGTGACTTATTATTGGCAAAAGTTTCCATACGAAATAAAATTTTCCTAATACAAATAGAATTTTGAGGCAAAATTTTCTTATTAGAAATAAAATATTTGGCGCGAATTTTCTATAGAAATAAAATTTTTTGGCAATAAATTTTCAGTTTATAATATAAAATATTTGGCAAATTTTTCGTACAGAATTAAAATTGTTGGCAAAATTTTCGACAAATTAATATAAAATAAGTTTTGACAAAATTTTCTAAGAATAAATTTGGCACATTTTTTATCGAAAATAAAATTTTTGGCAAAATTTCTATCAAAATAAAATTTTTTGAAAAAAAAATTCTATAGAATTAAAATTTGAGAAAACTTTCCTGTATAGAAGTGAAATTTTGGCAAAGTTTCCATTAGAAATAAAAAATTTGACGAAAATTTTTCTATACCCAAATAAAAATTTTGAGAAATAATTTCTTTTTTTTTTTTTTTTTTTTTTTTTTTTACAAATAAAATTTGGGCGAAATTTTTCTATAGAAAATAAAATTTTTACAAAATTTTCTATAGATAATAAAATTTTGGAGCCATGTTTCTACTCGAAAATAAATTTTGGACAAAATTTATCTATAGAATTAAAATTTGATACTAAATTTTTCTATTAAGAAATAAAACTTTTTGGCCAAATTTCCTTATAGAAATAAAATTTGACAAAATTTTTCTACAGAGAAATAACATTTGGCAAAATTTTCTATAAGAAATAAAATTTGATATCAATTTTCTATAAGAAATAAAAATTTTTGGCCGAATTTCTATAGCAAATAAATTAATTGATATAATTCTATAAACTAATTTTGGGCAATAATTTTCTATAGAAATAAATTTGGAAAACTTTTTATTAGAACAAAGAATTTTTGGCCAAATTTTCTATAAAAACATCTGAAAAAAATTTTCTATGAGAAATAGAATTTTGAGAAAATTTTCATAGCAAGTGAAATTGGCAAACAGTTTCGCATAGAAATAAAATTTTTGAGAAAATTTTCTATACAAATAAAATTTGGCAAAAATTTTCAATATAGAAATAAAAATT
Source organism: Haematobia irritans (assembly GCA_003123925.1). Classification (NCBI taxonomy): domain Eukaryota; kingdom Metazoa; phylum Arthropoda; class Insecta; order Diptera; family Muscidae; genus Haematobia; species Haematobia irritans. The sequence continues at coordinate 15,971 of PGFW01015937.1, read as the reverse complement.
TTGGCAAAATTTATCTACAGAATAACATTTTGGCAAATTTTCTATAAAATTAAAAAATTCTGATACAATTTTCTATAGAATAAAAATTTATTGGCTCAAAATTTCCATATAGAAATAAATTTGATCAAAATTTTCTACAGAAATAAAAATTTTGGAAAAATTATATCTATGGAATAATATTTTGGCAAAATTTTCTTACAGAAAATAAAATTGTTTGCCACTATTTTCATATAAAATAAAATTTTGGCAAATTTTCTTATAATAAAAAATTGTTAAATTTCGACCAAGCATTTCTATAGAACTAAAATTTTTCTGGCAAAATTTCTATAGAAATAAAAATTTTGGAAAACTTTTTTCTATAGAAACAAAATTTATCTGGCAAGAATTATTTGACAAAACTTTTCTATAAAAAAAATTGAAAAAATTTTCTATAAGAAATAAAATTTTGACGAAAATTTTCTAATAGAATTGTGAAATTTGCAAAGTTTCCATTAGAAATAAAATTTTGAGAAAATTTTCCTATAGAAATAAAAAATTTTGGCAAAATTTCTCGTAAAATTTTGACACATTTTTCTATAGAAATAAAATTTTTTGGCCAAATTTCCTAATAGCAAGAAACAATTTTTGACAAAATTTTCTTACAGAATTTAATAATTTTGGCCACAATTTTCTAATAAACATAATAATTTTTGGCAAATTTTCTCTTATAAATAACATATTGTTTTAAAATTTTCTATAAGAAGCTAAAATTTTTAGACAAAATTTCTATGATACATTAAAAATTTGGCCAAATATTTCTATAAACAATAAAATTTTGCCGTAAATTTTTTTATTATAGAACTAAAATTTTGGCAAACATTTTTCAATAAAACTAAAATGTTGGCAAAATGTTATATATAGAAATAAAATTTTGCGCAAAATTTTCTTATAACAAAATATTTGACAAAAACTTTTGTAGAAAAAAAAAAATTGACAAAATTTTCTATGGAAACAAAATTGAGGAAAATTTTCTATTAGAAATAAACTTTTGAGAAAAATTTCCTGTAGAAAATAAATTTTTTGCCAAGATTTTATATTTTATTGAAATAAAATTTGGTGTAAAATTGTCTGTACGAGATAAAATTTTGGCAAAAACTTGTCTATAAATATAAAAATTTTGGAACATTATTTCTATAACAAAAAAATTTTGGCAAAAATTTCACAGACAACAAATGTTCGTATAAAAAATAACATTTTGACAAAATTCTTCTTGAAATAAGAATTTTCAGAAAATTTTCTATAGAAATAAATAGAATTTTCTATAGAAATAAAATTTTGACAAAATTTTCTATTTACGAAGATAAAATTTTGACAAAATGTTTCTAATAGAAATAAAATTTTTTTGGCAACAATTTTTCTGTAGAATTTTAAAATTTTTACCAAAAGTGTCTATAGAAATAAAATTTATGGCAAACTTTTCTATAGGAAAAAAAATTGGCAGAATTTTCTTTAGAATTAAAATTATTCTTATTAGAAAAAATTTTGACAAAATTTCTTATAGAAATAAAATTTTGTTGTTGTTGTATTTTTTCAGTTCATTAAACCCAACAATGGAACCACACTTTGAACCCTTTCCGACAAAAAGGTTTGTAACTGATTAGCCGGCTTATGCCGAATAGAATCGAAACAAACGCATATCTCTTTTTCCTCATGCCCACTGTTCAAATTCATTTAGTTTTAGACAATCGTATGGTTTTAAATCTGCAATAATAAAAAAAACAGAAAACAATGTTACAGAAACAAACACCAACAATAATCAAAACAAAAACGATTGAAATTAAAATTTTAGCCAAAATTTTCTTTAGAATTAAAATTTTCTACTAGAACAAAAAATTGTTGTCTGTTTTTATTGCCAGGCTTAAAAACCATCTACATTGACTAAACTAAAGTTTAGTTAACAAAGAGAAAGGAATTGTTTGTCAAAATTTATTCTGGCGCAAAGCACCTGATAGACTGCAAATGATTGGATGACGCCACTGTCGGAATTTATACATCCTCAATCGAGCGACTCCTCTGACTTGCCAGCAAAACATTACACCAATTATCAGGAATAAATTCACGCGTAGCTTAATTAAACCAACAATGACTACCACACTTGAACCTCCCAAAAAAGGTTTTGTATGATAGGTCCGGCTTATGCCGAAAATAAATTTTCAAAACAAAACATATCTCTTATCCTTATGCCACTATCAAATCATCGATTTTGAATTCAGTTGGCTGGGGTTTATTTTGAGTGTGCTATCCTCTTCTTTTTTCCATTCATTTTTTGTTTATGACAAATTTTCCATAGATATAAAATATGACAAAAAATAAAATAAAACTTTGACAAAAAATTTCTATTGAATATATAATCTATAGAAATAAAATTTTGGCAAAATTTTCTATAGAAATAAAATAAAATAAAAATTTGACAAAAAAAAAGAAATACATTTTTGCAATATAATAGTTTTTGTTGGATAGTTTTTGGAAAATATTCTCCAAATATATATAATTAGATTATTTTCTGTCTCAAGTAGCAAAACGTGGATGAAACAGACATATTACTTCTACAGATCAAAAATGGATAATGGTGCGCTTTTTTATGGTAGAAGAACTCTATTGTTATCGATTCTTCTCTGCAGAACAATGATTTTCTAAGCAATTCCCTTAGGCAGTGACCAAAGGTACTACTTACTTTTAGATAGAACCCATTAATTTGATTCACGCCAACTATTTCTAAAGTAATAACACAATTAAGCTTGTAGAATTTTTCCACCAATTTTGTAAAACTAAAGCATGCTAATTTATTTCGAAGATATCTATAAACTCACAAAAAAAGATAATAATTACAATTTAATTTTAATTAAAATCTATTATAATACAAATTATATTATTCAAAATAAAAAATATCACACAAAACACTATTAAATACTGTCAGGGCATTAGTTTTTGCAGACTTGTTGTCATGCGTCATCTAGGTATAAATACCATGCAAACTTATATTTATAAAATTTAATTTAAAACTAAAAATAATCTAAAGCTTAAAGTCTTTAGAAAAAGATACAAATACTCGAAAATGAAAAATATCAGCAATTTCAGACCAGATTGTATAAGAAAATCGAACCACATATATAGTCTAGAAGCCGATTAATTTCAATTATATTTTATTGAACCTTCTCGTTATGACGGGTATCTTCGGACGTACTTAAATAAGAAAACAAAATATAATGGATTATATTATTGGAATAAAAAAAAACGAACTAATCAACACATGATGACAGAAAACAACGGGCAACAAAAAACACCACCACAAAAAGTATTACAAAAACAACATCTCTCTAAACATAATTGAAAATATTTTTACAAATTTCACTCTTGTCGTCAAATTTTTTAAAGCATTAGCTTATTCAGTGACTTCCAGTATAAAACTTTTTAAAAAATATCTAGAAGTTGACCTTTTCACGCTAATCACTCCTTACCTTCCCGAACGAAATTAACTATACGCTTTGAAACAAACGACAAGTAGTTAGTTATCTGATTCAAAATGGTATTTGCAAATTCGTCATAGGCGGACCACTTTTGGTTTGTAGACCTCCTATATAACAGACTCCGTGATGTGTGCTTCGGAAACTCTTAACAGGAGCAGCAAATTTATCCGACTCGGTTGAATTGGTACAAATGGTGTTAGTCCATATCGGAAAAATTGGACCATATCGGTCTATTTATTATATTAAGTCCTTCTTATAACAATCGATCTCCAGATTTGAGACTCCAGCTGGTTAAGTTCGTAGAGGGATATATCAGTCCCAGCTTTTCACAATAGCCCCCATTACCAAACGGATCCTCGCGGATTTGGGGGGGTTTGGGCTTCTAGAACCGTTAGTTTTTTAGTCCAATTGGCCCTTACAAATGGTTTCGGTTCGGCTTTCGGTTTGAAGTGTACGCCATTGTTGAATGGATGTCATGTGCTACGCAAAGGATCGACACAGAAGACTGGAGGTGGTGGGCTGGCTTCATATTACAGCTTCCTTGATCTATAGACCTATCACCGTTGTGCTAGACACTAGCAATGGCGTAATGAGGGTAGCAGTCAAGGTGTGGGGCTGCGAGATAGCGCTTACAATGGTACATACGGTGGTAGATGTGCTCCAGGTTAATAACGCCAAACATTGAGGGCTGTTGGGGGCATAACGATTGGTCAAGGAGATTTAATGCCACCATTACTTTGGCATTTCTCCTGGTTAATGAACCAGAGAGGCATAAGCTTTGGCAAAGCAGATAGAGACTCCAAATTTTGCACGCGTGCGAACCAGAGGCCCCACGATAATTTGGGTTACTTGAGCAGTTCGCCAGATTTATCATTAGCCGTCGCCTGTTGTTGATAAATAGAGTTTCTTGGCAACCGTCATTTCATTGGGATCGGACCACCTCCCCATAATTCTACATCATACCGACTCCAGAATTCATACCTCTTAAGCGCGGACGTTTATTAACACAAAGAAAGCCAACTGGAAGGCTTCGGAGACCACCTCCCATAGATTCCTCACCAGTTAACGACTTTCCAAATCTTAAAGGCGGACGTTTATTACCCAAAAGCAAGCCAACTAGGAAGGCTTCGGAGAATACACAGATAGTCGCTTCAGCGAGTTCACGTCCCACTCACATGTTCATGTTGCCCAGAGGGTGTTCCCAGACATCATCAACGCAGCAGCTGCTCTCTTCAGACCCACTGGTCAAATCGCCCTAGTGAGGCCCAACTTCCCAGCAGCGGGACTCGCAGACGAGCGTGATGACCACCACCGCAGTAACCTTAGGTTAGGTTAGAGATTAGTAAGATTGTCGACGAACACAAGCGGAACATTAGCTTAGAGCACTGGAAGCAATATAACTTAGGCACAGGAAAAGGTATGTTAAATTGTGGTCAACAGTTAGAGCCCTCTCGAACCACACCACAAGGGATAATAAAGGGTGATTTGTTAAGAGCTTGATAACTTTAAAAAAAAAAACGCATAAAATTTGCAAAATCTCATCGTTCTTTATTTGAAACGTTAGATTGGTCCATGACATTTACTTTTGAAGATAATTTCATTTAAATGTGACCGCGGCTGCGTCTTAGGTGGTCCATTCGGAAAGTCCAATTTTGGGCAACTTTTCGAGCATTTCGGCCGGAATAGCCCGAATTTCTTCGGTAATGTTGTCTTCCAAAGCTGGAATAGTTGCTGGCTTATTTTGTAGACTTTAGACTTGACGTAGCCCCACAAAAAATAGTCTAAAGGCGTCAAATCGCATGATCTTGGTGGCCAACTTACCGGTCCATTTCTTGAGATGAATTGTTCTCCCGAAGTTTTCCCTCAAATGGCCATAGAATCGCGAGCTGTGTGGCATGTAGCGCCATCTTTGTTGAAACCACATGTCAACCAAGTTCAGTTCTTCCATTTTTGGCACAAAAAGTTTGTTAGCATCGAACGATAGCGATCCGCCATTCACCGTAACGTTGCGTCCAACAGCATCTTTGAAAAAATACGGTCCAATGATTCCACCAGCGTACAAACCACACCAAACAGTGCATTTTTCGGGATGCATGGGCAGTTCTTGAACGGCTTCTGGTTGCTCTTCACTCCAAATGCGGCAATTTTGCTTATTTACGTAGCCATTCAACCAGAAATGAGCCTCATCGCTGAACAAAATTTGTCGATAAAAAAGCGGATTTTCTGCCACTGATTTTGGTAATAAAATTCAATGATTTGCAAGCGTTGCTCGTTAGTAAGTCTATTCATGATGAAATGTCAAAGCATACTGAGCATCTTTCTCTTTGACACCATGTCTGAAATCCCACGTGATCTGTCAAATACTAATGCATGAAAATCCTAACCTCAAAAGAATCACCCTTTAGGATCGCAGTCACCGTTTGCGGCGTAACGGTGACTGATCCGAAAAGATGCGCCAGAATCTTCAACCAATAGTGATAAGGAGAGCCGCTCGTTGCATTCGTGCTCTCTGAGCCGATGATAAACCACAATTTACCATAGCCGAAGTTACACATATCATCAACATCGCGAAAACATCTAAGGCGCTGGGCCCCGACGGAATCTCTAATGCTGGAGCATCTGGGAACACTGGGAGTTAGTACTTGACCAGACTCCTCAATTTGTCCTTGGAGTCACTCATTATACCCGATATCTGGAAAATGGGTAGGGTGATTCCAATACTAAAGCAGGCAAATACTCAATAAAAGGTGAATCGTACAGACCTGTTCTCGCCAGTGGCCAAGAACCTCGAGGAACTACTCCTCCCAGTCTTGTGGAAAATTTTACGGCTGTTTACCATCAACATGGATTCCAGTCCTATGTGGAATTTAGGGACAAAGAAGTCAATACCCAATAGAGTGAAACAGGGAGTTTCCCAGGTGGAGTGATATCTCCGACGCTGTTTAACCTTACTATTCTATCCACCCCTCCCGACGGCATCGAGATTGTATTATATGAGGACGTTTATAAAATCATGGGCCATTGTTGATGAAATATGCGGATCGATAGAACGTTACCTCGCTGATCTTACTAGTTATTTCACAGCAAGATATTTGACGATATCTTGACGGCAGCACCTTGGGTGTGCGGACAAAGAAACCATGTTGTTGTGGATAGGCAACCATAACCCAGAGAAGTAGGGGTTGATCTTAACCTTCTAGAGCACGAGATCCAGCATTACAAAAGAGCCTCTAGATCAGGCAGCATACCAGACAGGTCTGAACAGGATTCATGTGGATACTGTAGCTGAAGCGGCGGGAAACTACAAGGTTAATCCTCGGAACTAGACCACCGCCCATAGCACCGGAGGAGAGAGACCCCAGGTTTGACCTCCGGTGCCTCTTGGAGGGGAAGAATTCATCCGATCCGGTTGAAATTTAGTACGTGGTGTGAGTATATGGTCTCTAATATTCATGCTAAAATTGGCCCATATAGGTCCATAATTATAAATAGCCCCTATATAAGTCCAGTTCCAAGATTTGACCTCTAGAGGAGCAAAATTCATCCGATCT
>PGFW01015935.1:0-11237 GCA_003123925.1 Haematobia irritans | reverse complement strand
GTTAGGTTAGGTTATGTGGCAGCCCGATGTATCAGGCTCACTTAGACTATTCAGTCCATTGTGATACCACAGTGGTGAACTTCTCTCTTCTCAGTTCAACTATTGAGACCACCTGTTCTGCGTTTCAATTTTTGGGATCTTCGCGGCTTCTGTTCAGTCACTGAAACCTTCAGGTCAGATAGGTCTACAATTTAATAAATGGGGCTGTACTGTAGTCATTGAAAAACCCCCAACCTGCTAGTACATCGTATCATCTCCAAACCGAAGCTGCATCCTATCCACGTATTCCTTTATCACCTCGTTCTAGTAGTTTCTGTTGTTTAGTTACCGGTCCGCAATATTGATAACCATGAGCTCAAATATTTAATTAAATTGGTCACTAGTCCTATTCCTCGCACAGTTTCCTTTCGATTACCGAAGCATTTATGAAATCCCGACCATCTGCGAATCAGCAAGTTCTCCAATTCCCAAATAGTCAACCCAAAGAGTCCGAAAACTATTAAAGGACATCATGGTCTGCTAGAAGCTTTATCATAATCAGTCTATCGTTGCTTGGCATGATTATCAACATAGAGGTCAACTAAAAATTCTCCAAAGCCTTGGTTTACCTCTGGATTCTGCATTCCTTCACATCATGAAATACAAAGTGATAATAACCTGTTATTTGATTTATTAGTAAAACTCTTAGTAAGGATACAAAATAAATAAAATACAGGACATTGATTTAATTTGGAGAAACGTGTAGACAACGCTCACTTCCATACAATTCATGAATGCTATTAGAGCTAATGATATTTCCATATCCTTTAAAGAGGACTGAGTGTCTGACTGGCTGTACAAATGGATGGATGGATGGATGCTTGACTGATGTCGTTTGGCCACGTTTTTCCTTAATGGAGTTGCTCGAGTGGCGTGAATGTAAAATTAAATTATGTTAAATTAAATAAATTGTAACAATTTTTTTTGTGCCTTCATTTTATTTTGATGTAAAGACCATTACCAACCAAGCGATATACATTAGCCTGATACATGCGGATACAGGATGTGTGTGTGTGTGTGAGTGCTACAAGCTCAACTCGAAGAACATATGAGAGTAGCTGTAGCTGTTATAGACAAGGACCAAAAAAAAATCGAAAGAAGGTAGGAAGGCAATGAAGGAGCATTAGTGCCTATAGGTAAAGCCAAACTGGAGAGCCATTGGTTTCGCCCAAAAAAAGGGGTAAGAGAGGCATCAGTGTGGATGGTGACGATGATGGTGATGTTATGTCTCATGCATTGCGCCCACTTAAGAAAGAGAGAGATATACTGAACTCTTTTTTACAGAACATCCTTTAGCTTAAGATTTTGATACACTTAACTAACATACTTGCAACACTTACGTTACGTTACGAAAGTTCTTGTGTTGCTTGGTGTATGGCTAAGTGGTCGACATTTCAATTGATTTGAAGTGCTCCCAGCAAAGTCAGCCTGGTTATAGATGGATGTAGTATGTATGGAATATCAGAAATCTGTTAGTGTGTTTGTAAAGCCATGTGTCTCAGTAGTTGTTATGTATGTATGAGCGTATATCCACTAAACCCTTTCAGTTTTTTTTTCGAACGCTCTAGGAGGACTCGCATGTAATACTTAAGTGGGCGCAATGCATGAGACATAACATCACCATCATCGTCACCATCCACACTGATGCCTCTCTTACCCCTTTTTTTGGGCGAAACCAATGGCTCTCCAGTTTGGCTTTACCTATAGGCACTAATGCTCCTTCATTGCCTTCCTACCTTCTTTCGATTTTTTTTGGTCCTTGTCTATAACAGCTACAGCTACTCTCATATGTTCTTCGAGTTGAGCTTGTAGCACTCACACACACAACACACATCCTGTATCCGCATGTATCAGGCTAATGTATATCGCTTGGTTGGTAATGGTCTTTACATCAAAATAAAATGAAGGCACAAAAAAAATTGTTACAATTTATATTAATTTAACATAATTTAATTTTACATTCACGCCACTCGAGCAACTCCATTAAGGAAAAACGTGGCCAAACGACATCAGTCAAGCATCCATCCATCCATCCATTTGTACAGCCAGTCAGACACTCAGTCCTCTTTAAAGGATATGGAAATATCATTAGCTCTAATAGCATTCATTGAATTGTATGGAAGTGAGCGTTGTCTACACGTTTCTCCAAATTAAATCAATGTCCTGTATTTTATTTATTTTGTATCCTTACTAAGAGTTTTACTAATAAATCAAATAACAGGTTATTATCACTTTGTATTTCATGATGGGAAGGAATGCAGAATCCAGAGGTAAACCAAGGCTTTGGAGAATTTTAGTTGACCTCTATGTTGATAATCATGCCAAGCAACGATAGACTGATTATTGATAAAAATGGCTTTACAAACACACTAACAGATTTCTGATATTCCATACATACTACATCCATCTATAACCAGGCTGACTTTGCTGGGAGCACTTCAAATCAATTGAAATGTCGACCACTTAGCCATACCACAAGCAACACAAGAACTTTCGTAACGTAACGTAAGTGTTGCAAGTATGTTAGTTAAGTGTATCAAAATCTTAAGCTAAAGGATGTTCTGTAAAAAAGAGTTCAGTTCCCATATACGCACTTGCTAGTAAAGATTGGCCAAGGTAGGGAACGTTTACACATAAGGAGAGGGGGAGTTGGGGACACAACGTCAGTATCACCCTCCATAACACCTAGAGCAACCACCATTGCCATCAAGATTCCTTGTATATGCTCCCCACTAACTAAGAGGCAGGGATATAAAAGTAACCTTAATATCCTTTCGTCATCAACTCTAAACATGGTTATATGAAGAAGCGAATTCTTCTCCTCAGTGAAAAATTTAAGGGCCACTGCTTGAATATTTGGTGAGTTATTTTTTCGAGTTGGTGTTACAGATTTTGTATTTAATTAAAAAAAATATATATATAGTCCAGAGTTTCTCTCACTAAATTGCTTAGGTAAGACATACTTATTACGAGTTTTGATTTTTATTTTTCATGGAGTTTTGCTTCTTTCTGCAGGACAGTGGCTTCGAGATGCAAAATTTCTGAAAAATTTTCCGAATATTCTGGGATTGGTGTACTCAATTGGGCCGTAAGTAGGGCCCTGTAAACCTGTTTTACTATTATAAAGAAATGTAGAGGAAAATATGCATACTTTTAGGCTGTGAATTTTTTAGCTAGATAATAATATAATGTGAGAAGGGAAATCTACAATTGGAAGCGGAAACTCGATTATTTTTTAAGGCACCGAAAAATGTAAGAAACGGTGCACTAAAGTCGCACAGCAATAAAATTCTTTTATATGTCAGAATAAACTTGTTGCTGGGGCATAATAATCATAATTTATAAAAATTGGCACAAAAAGTGTCCCTTGATATAAATGGTCGCACACTCATTTCGAAAAATTAGCGCGAAAGGTAGCACATTTTTTCAAGCGGAAGAATATGTTTTAGGTGAACTTATATTATTATATATAATTGTGAATGACCTATTTAATTCACAATAGTGAAATGTCACTATATTAAAATTGCCAGTTTAGGGGAGCAGCTAAGTTTACCCACTAAAGAATATTTTCTTTGCATACTTTTGTTGGTTCAAGTGCCCGTTTGGAAAAATTGTGTATACGAAATGAAAAGTACTCACAACTATCGTTTTCGTATCTTAAACACGGTTGCCAATCTACTAAAATTTGAAAAAAAAATCTACTAAAATTTTGAAAAAAAAAACTAAATAAAAATACTGGTCAAATTTTATTTCTACTGAAAAAATTTGTCCAAATTTTATTTCTGTAGACATTTTGTATTTCTATAGAAATTTTTGTCAAAATTTTTTCGGAGACAATTTTGTCAGAATTTATTTCTATAGAAATTGTTGTCCCGTTCGTATTTCTTAGGCAGATAGAAAATAAAAGCGCGTCCCATAAATGGGTATGACTACAACACACAAAAGAAACCAAAAAAAAAAAAAAAAACAACTAAAAATAATAATAAAAAAAGTATTTACTAATAAAATATTCTAGTCAAAAATGTAGTGCTAATAAACAAAGAATCAAAAAACGAAAAGGAAAAGGAATGACTTGTCTACGGTCTATGCTCTTGCCTAATAAAACAAACAAAAATAGAGAAACACACAAGTAAACTATAATTATGACAACAAACACGGCAAACAAATTTAAATACTTTGTTGTAGTAGGTCAGGGAATGGTTTTCTTCAAAAAAAAATTGATAAGTTGACAGTAAAAAAAGAAAAAAAATATATTCGACAGCATCTACACCGGGAAAAATGTGATTTATTAAAGATTTTATGATGCGCAATTTACACAATATTAAGGACAAATCTCTTTAAAATAAGGCAATTTTAATTAAAATAAAGTTAATTATCTTTGCTTGAAATTTTTTTTTTCATTAAGTTTCCAAAATTAAGGCAAATTTTCTTAAAATTAGCAAACACATTCTTGATTAAAGAAGTCGTCCCTAAATTAATTGAAATATTAAATCTTTAGATTTAAGATAAAAATGCTTAAAATATAAGTAACGATCAATATCAAAATCCTTAAGTATTTTTTTTTTTGATCGTAGACATATATGTATTAACGTTAATTTGATCTTAATTGTATACAAATAATCTTATTCAATTATAGTTTACTTATCTGCCATGTCATTAATATATTTACAAATATCTACATAGTCTTATTTGTTTCTCTTTCACCTCTTATCATTTTGAAGCTCACTATACCGGTCATTTGTTCTTATCACCACATAAAATGACTCAGCACAAAATCATAACAATATTCAGTGAGTTGCAAAAAGTTTACATTAATGCCTAGTCATTGTGAAATTTTGAAAATTATCATTGAGTTGTCATAATAGATTTAAAATTTGACCAAAAAATATAGATGAGATGGAAAAACAATGACGAGAAAATCTCAGCAAAAAAAGTGTAGCAAAGAAACTGGTGAAAATGTTCGTTTTGGATCCGGAAGTGGTGCAAAAGCAATGGTTCGCAAATTACGCAGTAAAATTAAAAGTTTGACTATGTCATAAAGCGTAGATCATGTTTTAAGCATCCGGCTGTATTGATTTCGCATTATTGCAGTATTTCGGATTTTATTAAAAAAAATTAGGGAAAAATTTACAAAAATAAATGTTTCTTTACTTTTTCGAATTTTATCGTAAAAATTTATTGAATAATACTAAAATTTTATTTCAATAGAAAATTTTGTCAAAATTTTATTTCTATAGAAAATTTTGTCAACATTTTATTTCAATAGAAAATTTTGTCAAAACTTTATTTCTATAGAAAATTTTGTCAAAATTTTATTTCAATAGAAAATTTTGTCAAAATTTTATTCTATAAAAATTTTGGTCAAAAATTTTATTTCTATAAAAATTGTCAATTTTTATTTCTATAAAGAATTTTTCAAAATTATTTCAATAGAAAATTTTATCCAAAACTACGTATTCGTATAGAAAATTTGTCAAACTTCTAATTTCTATAAAAAAATTTTGCTCAAATTTATTTCTATACAAAATTTTGTCAAATGTTTATTTCTATAAAAAATTTTGTCAAAATTTTATTTTCGTAATTAAATTTTTGTCAAAATTTGTAATTTCTATAGATTTTTTTTTCAAAGTTTTATTGGATAAAAGTTTTGTCAAAAATTTTATTTTTATAAAAAGTTTTTTCAACATTTTTCTTTCCTATAAATATTGCAATATTTTTATTTCTATAGATTAATTGTGGCTCAAAATTTATTTCTGTAGAAAATTTGTCAAAATTTTATTTCTATAGAACATTTGTCAAAATTTATTTTAATAGAATGGAATTTTGGGTCAAAATTTTTATTTCTACAAAATTTTTTTTCAAAATTTTCTTCCGTATAGAAATTTTGGTCAAAATTATTTTATAAAAGTTTTGTCAAAATTTCTGTTTCTTACAAACATATTTTGGTGCGAAAATTTGTATTCCTATAGATAGGTTTTCAAAAATTATTTCTATAGAAATTTTTTGTCAAAATTTACTGTCTAATGATTAAGTTTGTCAAAATTTTATCAAAACATTTTGGTCAAATTTGTATTTCTATAGAAATTTTGTCAAATGTGCGTATTCGTCTACTGTAGTTTGTCGATAATTTTATTTCGGTAGAAAAATTTTGGCCAAAATTTAATTTCTATAGGATTTTATCAAATTGATATTTCTATAAAAATTTTTGGTCCAAAATATTACTTCCTACTTAGTAAGTTTGTCAAATTATTGATCTATATAATAAGTTTGTCAAATTTTATTCCGTCTGTAGAAAATTTTGGCAAAATTTTATTTTAATTAGAATAAGTTTGTCAAATTTTTATGCTCTACCACAATTTTTCAAAAGCATTCTTCATTTCCTATAAACATTTTGTCAAATTTGGCGCCTATTCTGTTATAAAAAGTTTTGGTCAAAAGTTTATTTCACAAAAATTCTTTGTCAAATGTCTTTATTTTCGTTACTTCAGAAAGTCTTGTGCAGGTTGGTATTTTCATAGTAGAACTTTTGTGCAGAATTTTCATTGCGGTGCTATAGATAAGTTTGTCAAAATTTTATCAAAGAATCTTGGTCAAAATTGTGATTGGCGTATAGAAAAATTTTGTCAAATTGTAGTTTCTATAGATAAGTTTGTCGAATTTTAGTTTCTGTACGAAAATTTGTCAAAATTTAATTTCTAGTAGGATGATTTTATCGAAATTATACTTGTCTATAAAAATTTTTCTAAATTTTACTTGTCTATAGAAAAATTTTGTCAAAATTTTACGTTCTGATAGAAATTTTGGGGTAAATTTTTATTTCTATTAAAATTTTTTTCAAATTTTCATTTCGATAATGAATCTAGGCTTGTCAATAGGAGATTAGATCATCGTTAAGCATGCTCTGTATTGATTCGCATGTATTACGAGGGGGTATTTTCGGGATTTTATTTAAAAAAAATAGTGTAAACATTTACGATAGAGAATAAGATGTTTCGTTTGTACTTTGTGTCGAATTATCGTAAGAAATTTAGTTGTAATGCAGTACTAAATTTATTTCAATAGAAAAATTGTTTGTGAAAAATTTTAGTTATATAGAAAATTTTGTCAAATTTTTTTCCAATAGAAAATTTTTTCATAAATTTTATTTAAATAGAGAAATTTGGTTCTGTCAAATAGTTACCTTCAAAAAAGATTTTGTCATGGAATTTTATTTCAATAGAAAATTTTTTTGCAATATTTTATTCTAAGAAAATTTTGTTCAACGAGCGTCGGGTCATTCTTCTATAGAAAATTTTGTTGCAAATTTTATTTGTATAGACAATTTTGTCAAAATTTATTTCTAGTAGATAATTTTGTTCAAGATTTTATTATTCTATAGAATAGAATGTTTGTCGAAAGATTTTAGTTTAGAAAAATTTTGTCAAAGTTTCGTAGTTTCTATTAGGAAAATTTTGCAAAATTTTATTCTAATTAGAAGCAATTTGTCAAAATTTTATTGTCTACAACAAATTTTTTTGCAAAATTTATTCCTGAGTAGAGCGGTTGTTTGTCAAATTCTTATCCTTTATAAAAAGTTTTGTCAATAATTCCGTATTTCTACAGATAGTGTTTGTCAAGATGTCTGTGAGTCCGGCGGCTGTCTTCATAGATAAGTTTGGGTCGGGATTGTTCTGTAGAAAATTTGTCGAAAATTCAATTTCTATAGGATATTTATCAAAGTGTTGTATGGACTTTCTAGTCAAAAATTTTGTCTAAATTCTCGTATTCTATAAGATAATTTTGCAAAATTCTATGTCTAAAAAATTTTTGTCAAAATATTTATTTCTATAGAAATTTTTTGTCAGAAGCAATTGCTGTATTTTATAATGACAAATGGCTGTTCATAGGAGTAGATCATCGCTTTAAGCATCCGCTGTAATGATTTCGCGATGTTATTACAGTATTTTCGGATTTTATTAAAAAAAAATTAGGTGAAAAAATTACATAAGATACAATGTTCCTTACTTTTTCGAATTTTATCGTAAAAATTATTGAATAGATACGTAAAATTTTTTCAAGTAGAAAATTTTGTCAAAATTTTTATTTCTTAATAGAAATTATTTTGGGTCAAGTTTTTTGGTCCAAGTTAGAAGATTTTTCAAAATTTTATTTAAATAGAATTTTGTCAAAATTTTATCAAGTAGAATATTTTTTGCAATGATTTTATTTCTAAAAATTTTTGCTCGTAATATTTTATTTCTAAAAGAAAGAATTTTGTCAACATTTCGATTTTATAGGAAAGATTTTGTCAAAAAATTTTATGTGTGTATGAGTATGAATTTGTCAAAATTATCTCGTATGGAGCAATTTTGGTCAGAAATTATTGGTCTGATAGAAGATTTTGTCAACATTTCTTTACTACTATAGACAGATTTTGTTAAAATTTTATTATCCTCTTCAGTTTTATCGAAAAAAGTATGATGAACATTTTTTGAGTTTTGCTTAGATTACGAAAATGGTATTTCAAATTGAAAGTCAACTGTATTCGCAAAATAAAAACTCTAGCCATTCAGAAAGTAAATGAAAATCTTACTTCTACCTTTTTTAATTAAACCAATTTAGTTGTAGTTTGCAATCAACATCAATAAATGTAATTTGAATCAATTATAAATAATTGAATCGTTGCTATGAAATCAATTTTTTTTGAATCAAGAATTTTCTTATATGCCATTAAACTGTGGATGATACTATTTATTATGCGTGATTTGAAGACGATTTCAGATTAGAAAATTAATGGATCAATTAATTTGTGATTGAGATCAGGACGTTTTTTGTGTGACACAGAAACAAATATCACCAGAAAAATGATTCCAATTTAAAAGTTGCATTTGAAGCTAGAAGATAGTGAATAATAAAAATAAAGTTAATAATATTTATTGATACAACGTTCATTTAAGCAAGATTAGAAGCAGTTAAATTAGATTAGACGTCAGCATGAGCTTGAACACTTTTTAATGAAAATTTGTTGCACACAATAGACTTGTGTAAATCAGAACTCGGAGAAACTATGGTGATTTCGATTTGGTAAAAGATATTTTACACCGGGGGTTGACCCCCATAAATTCAAAATTGTTGTTCGAATTTAGTGCAGCCCTACCCAAAATACGTGCACGTTCGATTGACGAGGTGTTCCATCGCAAGGAGAACAAGTTCAACCCATTTTACACCGTTAGCTTAGACTTGTCAAGTCATATGTTGAAGACGCTTTTATTCTCGACCAAATTAATTAGCGTTTGTTGCAAATACTAATAAAGTGTTGTGACGGTTCCGGTATATTTGTGGTTGCTTTTCAAGTTTTCAATCAAGCTGTTAATTTCGACCAATGAAGAAGTCATATATCAATTGTGTTGGCGCGACAACAAATTTCTATTAATATATTTTTTGAGATATAATAACATACAATAACAAAGCAAATGCGTTTTTTTTTGTTTTTTGCAAACCATTGTAGATGCGCTATTGGGATGAGTAGTTCTTCTGGACGACGAGGAAGAAGGTTATCAATTTCATCATTGCTTTGACGAAATACAAGACGCGAGTTAATAAACTTGGTTCCGATGTGATCGTAATTAATTTGTACTTAAAGTACAGAAGTACCAGATTCATTTAAATATATTACTATTAAAAGTTCAAAATGGTTTTATATCAACTTATTTCGGGGTGAGTTCAATGAAAAAATGGTGTAAGTCGAGGATTCATTAATAGTTGTTATATAATACTCGAAATCATTTCCGTCAAAGTTTCTGTTATTATATCAGTGTTGCACCTTGCATTCACACGCAACGTGTCATTGCATAGTGGGTTCGGGTCAACCACTGTGTAATCTCTATTAAATGTGTTGTACCATTTTTTTGTATGCAACACTTTTCCCAAACGATAAACGCCATAAGTTCATTTATAAACGTGATGATTTTTTTTTGTTTAATGTAAATATTTTTTCAAACAATCAATTTAGTCCAACGAAAAACACAAAAAGTCAGATAAGAGAACTTAAGTGAAAACTTAACATCGTTTTTAATTAAAAATATTGTAGTTTTGCCCTTAAATTTAATTAAATTTTAATTGAATCAATTCAATCATTAACGGCCGTAAGTCGGCCCAGACCGTAGCTGCTATTACCTTCCACCATGGATTGGGTTGGTAAACTTCTACTTAAGACTTTCTCCATATATCGACATTTACTTGGGTGCGGTAACACTTGCGATGGCAAGGATCTTAAAACCCTTAACATCGTCTTCTAAATTACAATATCATACCTAATAAATACACTATAAATAAGGTATAAATTACGTTGTTTATTATAATAATGGTTATAAGTTATATAGATAATATAATGACAAAAAAATTTTGAAACATTTCTATTTGAATATTGTATATTCAATTTATAAAAAAAACTTGGAAAAAATTTCTTATTAGAAATGATTTCATTCTCATATTTATTTACAAATAAATGTTGCAAAACTCTATAGAAATTAATTTTACTAAAATTTATGATATATTCGACAAATTTCCTATAGAAATTAACATTTTGAACATGTTCTATTAAAAATATTAAACTTTTTTTCATGGCTTACGTAGTTCGGCAGACAACAATGCTTCGAACGTCGTATAGTTGGATAATACCAGAATTTTGTGTGTTATATTTCTGAGGTAATTGGCTATACTTCAGATTTTTATTTGAAATAAGTGACCGAATTAGTGGACCTAAATTATTGTGTGGCGCCCTTTGTTAATGAAGATTTGGAGGGCATTCATAATGGAAAGGTGACTTAACTTGTTGAACCGAAAGAGCTTATAGGTAGTCGCGTTTGTAAAACAGATAAAAAACGCATAAAGTTTGCAAAATAATCTCATCTAGTTCCTTTAATTTGAATTACGTTAGAGTGTTGGTCCATTAGACTTTGCATCTAACTTTTTGAAAGAGTAATTTCACTGTTTTTTGGACGTGTACCAGTTTTTTTGACCGCGGCTGCGTCTTTACGGTTTGTCCTACATTCTGGAAACGTCCCTCTTTCATTGCAATTTCTCGCATATTTTTTCCGGCCTTGGAAATATGCCCCATTTTACTTCGGAAACTGATTGATCATTCCATATAACTGTTAAGATGTCTGCTTAAGTTTGTACATTCTGCCAGTACTTACTTGTTGAGACTTTTGACCGTA
>PGFW01015932.1:0-10642 GCA_003123925.1 Haematobia irritans | reverse complement strand
TCAAATGACACGATACATAAGAGCTTCATTTTGATTTATTTTTTTGAAATCGCCGTGCAGGGAAGAAATTCCTTTTTTTTTAAATCAAGCTAAGTTTGATTTTTGTAGATTTTCACAGCCGAAATACAATTTACTTTTATGAACTAAGTGTGAGTTTCAATGCCAACTAAAATAGAAGAAGTACTTCGTAATATTTCTAGGAATAGTTGGGAAATTTATGGCTGCTATATAATCATGATGGTGCCAGTGTTTTTTTTTTTTTTTTTTCTTTTAGTTAATTTTTTGGCGAATGACAAATTTCGTTAGTAAAAATTGAAAAAAAACTTAAACCAATAAGATGTATGTTTATAACATTTATGATTATAGCGACCAAACTCAAACTTAGTACAGTAATCCCTCGATTTACGTCGTGATTGGTTGCGGAATTTGACGAGGTTAATCGAAACGACGTAAATCCACTGCGTCCGAGAATCAAAACAATAATACATTCATGATTGAAATGCTGCACACACATAGAAATAAATCAAATGCGTGTACAGAGTTAAAAATTTAGATTCCCCTGCTTTTACTTATAAATTATAAAGAACTGAGGCGGCGTAAATCGAATGGTGACGCAAGCCGAAGTTGGATGGGATAAAAAATCGACGACGTACATCGAATGGCGACATAAATCGAAATTGGATGGAACACAAAATTGGACGACGTAAATCGAAACAACGTAAACCGAGGCGACGTAAATCGAGGGATTGCTGTACCCACCTTTGTTCGAAAATGCAACCACCGCGAAAAATCTTGTTGATGTTCGGTCGAAACTGAAATATAGCTCATTGGCCTTTATACAGCGTAATTTCGGCATCGACTCAATTATTCATTACCTCAAGCAAAGGGATCTTTACTTTGAACGCTTCTAAGCGTTCACCATTCACCAGAACCAGTGGAAAATTTCTCTTGGTTATTTTCTGCGCTTCACATTGTTTGTATTATAGAAAAAGTGCTAAGAACTAAGGGTTTGAAGACTTGCAAAAACGTTGCGGAGCAAATCGTGACCGACTTGTGAAGAGAAATTTAGTGGTGAAAAACCTGCCAAATACTTTTATAAATATTTTACACGTAGGCATACAAGCATTTGTGGTTTTATATCGTCGAAAAATTGAGTCATAAGTGACAAACGCTACACTGAAAAAACAGTGAACACACCGGGAAAAAACATTTTGTTAATTTTAGAAAATTTTGAATATTTTTAGAAAATTTTAACTAAACAGTATCAAATACGCGGGCATCACGCCGATATCACAAAAGTAAGTAAATATTTTTCGACAAATTCAAGAAAATTTATTCGACATAATTAGGTTTTTTCATTTATTAAAGAAAATTTTGTAGTTTGAAGGAAAAAAATTGGAGGAGTTCAAAATTGCTAGAATGTCTTTAGTGACATACGAAGTTCATGATGGACGCATTGGTAGTAAAAGTCACAAATTTAGAGAAATAATGAAAAATTTTGTTAGAAATACGAATTTTGTAAACGTACGCAAAACATTATTAAGGGTGATACGGTCAAAATTTGGTCAAGGGAAAACGCGTGTAATCGGTGAAATCGTTTATTTAAAAAATCAAATTAAATTTCTTTTTATACCCAACACCATAAA
Source organism: Haematobia irritans (assembly GCA_003123925.1). NCBI lineage: Eukaryota > Metazoa > Arthropoda > Insecta > Diptera > Muscidae > Haematobia > Haematobia irritans. Next base: position 8,996 of record PGFW01015932.1, on the reverse strand, counting down.
ATGGTGACGGGGGTATAACATTCGTTTGAAAGTTTCGTTCGACTTTCACAGGTTTTGTAACATCATCTGAAATATGTCCGATCTTCCGAAATTCACATAGTTATCAAGTATTTATAATTCTAATATCTTCATCCAGATTTGGAGTATATCAGATTCTAAGACTGATGAAAGCATGTCCGTCTGTCGTTGTCTGTCTAGCATTGTATTCTGTCTGTCCTGTTGGTTTATAGCCAGCCTAATATGGCCTTCGATCCCAATTTGGCAACAGATTAGATTTTGGGCAGGAACCATAAAAAGGTGTACGAAAAAATGGGCTTATATGGTCCATGTTTTGATATACCCCCAATAAAACTGATTTCCGCATTTGCTTCTTCGGGCCCTAGAAACTCTATTTTCTATCGATTTTCCTTAAATTCAAAATTTAGAGTTCTTTTGGGACCATAAAAAGGGTGGTGCTCGAAAATGGTGCCCATCGGCCATTTTTTGGTATAGACCCCATATAGACAGAATCTCCCGATTGCTTGGCTTGACTTACGCTTGCCTGATTCTAGAAAACTGTATTTATTTATCCGATTTGCTGAAATTTCGAAACTCTAGAGGTATTTTTAGACCACAAAAAAGAGTGGCCGAAATATGGTATATCGGTCCATTTTTTGGTATAACCCCCATAGACTGATCTCTCGATTTTTTCTTCTTGGGCATTCTAGAGAACTATATTATTCTCCGATTTGTTTGAAATTTAAAATCTGAGATTTTTTAAGACATCACAAATATGTGAGTTGCAAATGGTGCCTATCGTGTCCATGTTTTGGTATAGCCCCCATATACACCGATCTCCCGGCTTTATTTCTTGGGCTTCTAGAATCCGTAGTTTTTATCCGATTTGCTGGAAATTAGTAATCTATAATAAAATTTTAGACAAACGAAAATTCTTTTTCTTATAAAGTGTTTTCGTTTATTCAACGATTGTCTCTAAAATTTGTGTCAAAAGAAAACTTTGCTTGTCTAAAATTACGTTTCTCAAAAAAGAATACACTTCTTTCAGGGTATAGCAGGCGCACTGATCATGAAAATTGCTTCAAACTGAAAGTAAAAGTTCCAGATTTTACTCATCGTATTTAAATAAATGCGGAAAAATTTACAGATAGAAGATTTTAAATCAAAGGCGTAATTTCAACATATACACGATATTGTTTATATTTTCTTTAAAAACTCTAACAAAAATGGTTCTCATAAATCCAGAATCTTATCTGATCTTCATAGGTAGAATCTTTAAAGTTTGTCTTATGGAGCTGGCTCGTTTGGGAGAAGATTTGTCATCAAACCTCCTACAATTCTATATATTATCAAGTAACCTATATATATTATCATAGTAAACTATTATACTTGATTCATGGTGGTGGGTATTTAAAATTCGGCCCGACCGAATTTACTGCTTTGTATACTTGTTCAAGTTCAATTAGTATAAAATTCAGGAAAAGTATTCTGTTAGGCTTTCGCTTTTCCAAATCCGAATTGCCGGGTCTCACGCTTGACACCTGCCATCAGATTTTGTACAGCCACCTTGTCCACCTTCTTCGCCGTCAGGAAGCCAATTTGCCTGAACTGCTGCTCGTCCTTTGGTCTTCTTTTAGGTTCCGCTTGACAATAGCCCAGCTATTTCTCAAATTGGGCGGAGCTCTGGCGTGTTGGGAGGGTTCTTGTCCTTGGGAACCACCTTGCACGTTGTTGGCGTCGTACCACTCTGTTAATGATTTTGGCTTAAATCAGCACTGCTACAGATTAAAAAGTTCATTTTATCGGTAGTGTATATCACCTACAATTTCGTTCACGGCACATATCAGCTTCACATTTCAATGTGAAAGAACTTATTTTTGCTTGTTCCTTTTTCATTAAGGCTTGAAATCAAGGGTCCAGAATTTTCAAAATAAATATGTTCCTATATTTGACGCTTTGTTATTTTTAATGGAAATTTTAAAAGTATGAATTGTTTACCAATATTGCGTTAGTGCTACATATTTCAAAAGATGCATTTCTACACTGATAAAAATTTTTCAAAGTTTTTCCATCAATATATAAATTTGAAAAAAAAACTATTAAAATTTCAACTGAATCAACTAAGTTTTTGCTAAAAAACTAAACTCAGTCACAAAAATTAATTTTACCATATACAATTTTTTATAGTGATTGATACTAAAATTTCCATCATTGAAGCAATATCAATTAAAAATTAATTGATTGAAGACAAAAACATTTTTCTGGATAGCCTTTATTTATTGTGTCATATACCCAGCGTTGCCAATTTAGCTATTTCCCCGCTAGATTTGGCTTTTTTTGAAGACGTTTAGCGGGAAAAAAATGCATTTAGCTTTTAGCTTTTTTTCTAGCTTTTTTCATGCCCCTTTCTTCCTATTGAAGAAATATGGATAAACGCGTTTTATCTAAGCCTTGCTGCAAAATAAGGTTTTCCACATATGTTTCTTATATACTCCAGTGAAAACCATAATAATTCATCCACGCCATACTATAGATTGAGCGCGCATGTTTCAGGAACACAATACTACCCCTCGTATAGTGCCCCATACTATATGTGGTGTTTATGTTATTACACTCATATTATGCGCGTTATAGATCTCGCCACATATTGTCAATGAACAAATAACTACGAGTTATTCAGACAAAATATAATCTTATAATATCCTATCCATACACCTGATTCTACCACAAGTAATTACCAATACATATAATCAATCACAAACGACAATATATACTTCTATGAGCTGCTAAATTCGACTCTATGAATGCACATGAGAACAAAACAATATTGTCCTGATGCCAACCCAACACTCATACTATTGAACAGAAGATCATAAGGACAATGCACAATTATCTTATGACATGCACCAATTCCAATAGTTGCCCCCTATCACCTACATCATTGCAGAAGGCAGCTGCCGCCTCTGGTCTAGTATGTAATTCGCTTAAGGTCCAGCACAGTCAATCATCACCCCATCGTTGTTGTAATGTCAATGGTAGTGCCAGTCGAGCCAGTAGTATCACCAGCATATCATCGGGGACAGTGACTGGCGATAATAAACCAGCCGCCGAAGCCATTGCGAAATATTCGAAACGTAGTAGTAATCGTGACATAGATGATACCGAAAGTGATGTGGCCCAATTGCTAACTGATGATAATTGTGCCTCGGAAACCACTGTAGATGAGGAAGACCATGGGATTACCACCACAACTGGCAAGGTTGGCCACCATAAAGGCCCCGCCCAGGAAGCCACCAGTTCTACGACCAGTTCAGCCACCAGTTCCACCACCACCAGCACCACAAGCATCAGCAGTACCCAATTGGAGGCAACGCTCTCGAACACCGCCACCACTCAAGATACGGACACCGACACCGGAATCTCCGGTACTGAACGAGTCTCCGGAAGGCTCAATCGTCTACGAATTCTAGATCAACGCGATGAGGCTTTAATGCTGGCCAATGGTCATTGTGCCAGTGAAGAATATGAAAATTTGGATAGGCAAAAGCCAGAACCACCACCTAGGAAAATTTTGAATGTCTCACCCAAGAAAGCCAAAGAAAAAGCTGAAGTCAATTGTCAAAAATCCCAAGTCCATGAAATGGTGAAAATGAGTGTGACCATAACAGAAACAGCAAAAATTGTGAAAATAGAAGAAACCTCTAGTACCAGTAGTACACCACCGGCGAAAAGTCCTCGATCACCTCGATCTCCAAAATCCCCTCGTACTCCTCTCACTCCAAAATCGGATAGATCGGCCACCAGCTCGAATAAATCCAAACAATTTGTGGCCTGCACTTGTAATTGTCTACCTGAAGATTTTGCCAATACCACATTGAGTCCGGAGGAGGTAGAACTAAAGACTTGCAAGATATTGGAATCGCCCAAACAATCTCCAAAGATGCCAAAATCTCCAATGCCCCATAAGGGTGAAGAAAACGCAGATGACAAAGAACCCTCCAGCAAAGACAATCCTCATAGATTTTGTCGTTGTACCTGCTCACAAAATAAACGAAAACCCGGAGAAGAACAATCCACCTCAGCCACAATGGAGGAAGATAAAGAAGATGACGATCTGTCATTAATGCTTATTGGATTGGCCCAGTTAACACCCACAGCCAAATTATTGAATATGACCACGCCCACAGCTCCTTTACCCACGCCCACACATACGTATAGCAACTATGGTGAAAATGGTTTTGTACCCACCATAGCCATAGTACCTGCCACTCCCGACTCAGTGCTTACCAAGACCTCCACCAATGTTTGGGATAATTCCACTCACATTTCTACCTCATCCTCCGTATCCCCCGCAACGGCCAGCAGTAATCTAATGATCAGTAATATACCCCGCCATCAAGCTGTTGTAGAGAATATCCCCGAAGATTCTTGTGATGAATCACCATTGGACGAGGAACCTCCCTATAGACCCATGATGAATACCCTCAGACGTTATGGAACCATGTCTAGTCTAGAGAAATTGCCCTCAGAGGATCGTGGTGAAAACGATTATGATGACGAAGACGATTGATGATGATGATGATATCGATGATGTAGAAGCCGATGATGATGACGATGAAGATCTCATGGATAAGGCCCGAGCGGATAACATCGAATTGGATAATGAGATAAGAGTGGTAACCAAAGCGATATATAGTAATGATGTGGCTGGTGGTTCAGGTGTGGGTTCCACGTCTACAGCCAATGCTTGGACAAGTCGTGCCTCTACCTTTGTATCGGGGAAAATGTCATTTTTTGAAGAATCTCGAGCCTTCATTGATAAATACTTGGGCAGATGGAATCAAGATCAAACTATCAAACGGATACGGCGAATACTGCCATAACCTCAGATCCCGAAGAGCAATTGGATGAATGTACCTCAGGTGCCACCTCAGGTGAGGAGGTATGGGGTACGCCCACCAGTGGCGGGGATAATGATGATATGCATATGGCCAATTCGGAAAATACACATTCGGTAAGTTATAAGCGAAATATTTTCTATAGAAAATTATACTATAAGAAAAAAATAATGACAAAATGATAGAGGTACATTTTTAGAATAGATTTAAAAATATTAATAAATGAAAAAAATTTTATAATATAACAAAAATAAAAAAAATAATAAAATATAAGTAGACAAATTAAACAATAATTAAACAAAAAATTTTATATAAAAGAAAAACGGATATCGCTTAAAATTTATATGACTGCATAAAAATTATAGAACTAATGATATTAGTATTAATTAAAATTAACTACCTGAAGATTTAATTAGGAAATATATAGGTCTGATAGAAGTGTAGACGTGACATAAAGGTATCGAAACTTTGATTCTGATGAGGGGAATTTTTGAATAAATATAATAAATTAAAAATTAAAAAAAAAATAATAAATAAATTTAAATAAATAAAATGTTTAAATATAAGCAATATCGATTAAAAAATTATAAGTAACATAATGTCGATTAAAATTACTATTGGATTTAAACAAAAAATTAATTAATTAATTATCTCAAGATTTAGTTAAGTTAAATATAGGTCCAAGATAGAAATTTAAGTGGGACATTGAAGCTATCGTAAATGATAAAGCTTTACAGAAAATTGCTTTGCGAAGAGAAAGTAATTGAAAAATAAATCTCATACAAGAAAACTTTGAAAAAATATAAGAATCAATAAAAAAAACTACAGTAAAACAAGTTCGGCCAGGTCGAATCTTATGTATCCTCCACCATGGATTGCGTAGAACTTCTACGAAAGACTGTCATCCACAATCGAATTAATTGGGGAACTACAACCCTGAATATATGTACAGTTAAAATTCCTAGCCTTGCTAACTCATCCGCTTCGCAGTTCCCCGGTATATTCCTATGGCCAGGCACCCATATTAGGTGAATATTGTACTACTCAGCCATCTCGTTGAGAGATTTGCGGCAGTCGATGGGTGTTTTCGAGTAAAGGAACACAGAGTCCAAGGATTTTACAGCAGGTTGACTGTCTGAGTATATATTAATGCCAACATATTTGGAATATTACTTCTCAGCCAATTCGCTTATTGCTAATCTTTCAGCCTGAAAAACACGACAGTGATTAGGTAATCTTCTCGCTATTCAAAGTTCCATATCTTTAGAATATACTCCGAAACCCACTTATCCATCCAATTTGGAGCCATCAGTGTAGAAATCTATATATCTTTTATCCCCTGGGGACTGTGTGCACCCCGCCTCACTGTAGGGAATTAGAGTTTCAAACTTTTTGTCGAAAAGTGGTCTCGCCAACGTGTAATCCACTACGTTAGGCATATCTGGCATTATTTTGAGGACCGAACTGTGGCCGTACCTTTTTTCCGACCACAGCGATAGCTCGCGCAACCGCACAGCCGTTGTTGCAGCTGACTGTTTGGCCAAAATGTCTAAAGGCAATAGATGCAGCATGACATTAAGGGAATCTGTTCCTGTCTTACTGAATGTGCCTGTGAGACACAAGCAAGCCATACGTTGAACTTTATCTAAACTTGTCGGTTGCTGAAGTGCCGGCGACCAGACTACAACACCATATTGCATTATAGGTCTAACCACTGCCGTGTATAGCCAATGCACAAATTTCGGTTAAGTCCCCACTTTTTTCCTATTGCCTTTTTGCACGGGTACAAAGCAACCGTGGCTTTTCTCGCGCCTTTCTTCAATATTAACTTAAAATGTCAGCTTCCTGTCCAAATAACGCCAAGATATTTTGCACACTCACCAAGGGGAATTTCAAATACCCCTAGGAATATGGGCTCTCAACTGTGGGAGTTTTTGCGATCCTTTGTCAGTACATGAACTAGTTTATTGTCTTTTGGGAGCCACCGTTGGTTGCAAATGGTTTAGCATGCCCAGCCTTGCATAACACATAGGTCGTGGGTTTTGATTCCTGCTTTCGACCAAAACACAAAAATTTTTTCAGCGCGGTGATTATCCCAACCTCAAGTAATGCTGGTGACATCTTCTGAGGGTTTCAAAAACTTCTCTAAGTGCGTTTCACTGCAGATGTGGAACGCGTTCGAACTCGCTATAAAAGGAGGTCCCCTTGTCATTTGGAGCTAAACAATGGAATCCGGGCAGCACTCAGTAGATAGAGAGAAGTTCACCAATGTGGTAATCACACATGGACTGAATCAGTCTAAGTTGAGCTGATACATCGGTCTGCCCACCTAACATTAACCTAGTTCTGTCTTTGCTGGAATTTACAACCCAAAAGCCATTCTCTTTCGCCCATTTCTCAGTCATCCGAGGGCTCTCTGTATAATATCTCTGATTGTGGATGGGAATTTTCCCCTCACTGCTAACGCCACATCATCTGCTATGGCACCACTTTATTCTTTTCTTTTTCTAAGGGAAAACAGGCTGTCATCAGCAACAATTCCAAAGAAGAGGGTGATAGAACTCCTTCCTTTGGGAGTGCCTCATGTTCAATACCTTTGTACGTTTTCTTGCTCCTAGTGTACGCTGAAATACGTCTCTCTTAAAGTTGCGTCTAACAGCTCTAACTAAAAGTATACCTGGATCAACATTCAGAGTTGACGGTATCTTAATACTCCTAACACGTTTCCAATGAAGTTAGCTCATACGGGTATTAATATTAGATAAAGACATGTCTAGATTAATATAACCTTATATAATTCAGTCCTTGAACGTGTATAAATTTTTGCGCAGCTTAAAAGAGAGGCAGAAGTAAAATCAATGAATTTATATGGTCAAGATTTGTGTGAGATTAGTACAAAAAATTTTAGCAACGATCAAATGAATTTGATTTATCCCGGAAGGAGTGAAATCTGGGATAAGTTTATCTAGCGCTATAAAATAACTATGCACCGATATGAGACCACGTTTTGGACATTGTTGTTAGCGACCCTTACTACCCAACAAACGTACCAAATTTCAAACCGAATCCGGAACGAAATTTGTGCCTCCCAAAAAATTTGCCTATTGGACCACATGCGGAATGGTGTTAGCGACCATATACTAACAAACGTACCAATTTCATCGAATCGGATGAAATTTTCTCTATAAGAAATTTGCTCTTCCAAGAAGACTCCCGAGGTGCAAATCTGGTGGATCGGTTTTTTAGAAGGCAATATAATTATTAAACACGATATTGAACCAATTTGCCATGCGTATGTTAATAGACTAATATACTAATATAACATAAAAATATTTAACCAGAGTCAGACAAATTTTCTCTCCAAGAGGCTCCAGAGATCGGTTTATTATAGGGAGCTATATGTAATTAATGGACTGATATGGGGCCAATTTTTGCATTGGTTGTTAGAGACCATATTACCGTATACCATGTACCAAATTTCAAACCGTAAATCGTTGAAATTTTCTTACACACGAAGGCCTCCGGAGGTTTCAAATCTGGGATAAGGTTTTATATGGGGGTATGTATAACTATGGGGCCGATATGAGCTTAATTATTTTTTTACGTGGTTGTTAGGCTTAGGTATAGGTTAGCGTTATGTGCAGCCCGATCGTATCAGGCTCACTTAGACTATTCAGTCATTGTGAATTACCGACAGTGTCGTGAACTTCATCTCTATATCACTTGGAGTGCTGCCCCGATTCCATGTTTAAGCTCAATGACACATTGACCTCCTTTTTATAGCCGAGTCGAACGGCGTTCCACACTTCCAGTGAAACCACTTAGAGAAAGCCTTGAAACCCTCAGAAATGATCACCTGCGCTTACTGGAGAGTGCGGATAATCCGACTCGCTGAAAAAACTTTTTGAGTGTTTTTCAAAGGTCGTAGGCTAGGAATCGAAACCACGACCTTGCTGTATGCGCCAAGGCGGCATGCTATACCATTGCACCACGGCTGGCTCCGTGGCTTGTTAAAGTGGCCATTATATTTACACAAACATAGAAAATTTCAACCGAAATTCCGATGAAATTTTTGCTCCTCCAAAAGGCTCCGAAACCCAA
>PGFW01015921.1:7847-19445 GCA_003123925.1 Haematobia irritans | reverse complement strand
TGCCCGAATTAAATTTCAGTGCTCACTTAGACTGATTCAGTTCGGTAAAACTGATGAACAAAAAGTTTTTTTATGTTTAAAAAAGCATTTTTTTCTTAAAAAAAAATTTTCAGATAAATCCGATAAAACAAGCCGTTAGCCGTTTTTACCGCAACGGTTTGGCTGTAAAAAATGTTCTCTAGTGCGGCAATATAATAGGGGCCGTATATTCGTAAGAGCAGCTAAAAAAAAAACAGTGAAATATTTTTCAAAACTAGCTAATATGAATAAGCATGCATATAAATCCTCCTAAAAATGTATTGGCAATATTTTCAAAAAAGGAAATTTCCAAATAGATTTGGTTACGTAAATGTTGATAATCACCTAAACACCAAAAAGGAAACTAAACAAATAGACTAATTCAATTAATAATGTTTGCAATTTTTGCGAGAAGCATCCAATAATCTGCTCAAAAAGTCTAGCATGGCTAGCCAAAATAGAAAAAGTTTCTATTTTGCAAATTTTTGATCAAATTTTTGTGGCTTAAGTGTATTAAGAAATAAATTATGTTCTTCGAAAAGAAATTGGTTATTATTATTTTAATTTTAGTTACTAGCTATCTAGCCAAGAAAGGAAGAAGCATCGGACACATTCATGGCGACTGTTATGATAAGGTCAGCGACGGCTAACACGCAAATGTAAATATTTTAAAAATATTGAATTTTATAGAAAAATTTTGTCAAACAATTTTATTGCTATTGAAAAATTTTGTGAACATTAATATTTCTATAGAAAATTTTATCAACAATATTTATGTCTCATTTAGAAAATTTTCGCTTAAAGATGTTAATTTTTATAAATAAATTTTTGTCAAAAGTTTCCCGATCTCCTAGAAAATTTGTGTCAACACATTTTATTCCATAGATAGAAAATTTTGTCACAAACTTTGGTATACCATTAGACAAAATTTTCTGTTGCAAAATTTTATTTCTATAGAAAATTATTGTGAACGATTTTATGTGTCTATAGAAAATTTTGATCAAAATTATTATGGTCTTTAAGAAATATTTCGATTTTAAAATTAATATTTCTAATAATAAAGTTTTCTTCAAAATTTCCTTTCTATTACAGGGAAGCAACAGGGATCCTGCTCACCGAACCCAGTCTTACGTATATCACCAGCAAAATAGGTTTTTAAGGGGGTGATTAATGACCACCGTCAGTAATGCTGGTGATACTTTTCTGAAGGGTTTCAAAGCTTCTCTAAGTGGCTGTTTCAGACATGGAGATGGGCCGTACGGGACTCGGACTATAAACAGGAGGTCCCTTGCCATATGAGGCTTAACATGGAAATCGGGCGCCTCAGGATAAGAGAGAAGTTCAACCACAATGGTGTTACACAATGGACTGTAATAGTCTAAAGTGAAAGCCTAGATACATCGGCTGCCAGCACTAACGCCGTAACCAGGCGTAACCTAGAAAATTTTGTTAAGAAAGTAGTTATTCTATTATAAAATTTTGTCAAAATTTTAATTTCTATAGAAAATTTTTTCAAAATGTTTTATTTCTTTAGAAAATTTTGTTAAGAAATTTATTTCTATCGAATTGTTGATGCAAAGATTTTATTTCTATAGGAAAATTTTGTCAAATATTTATTTTATATTGAAATTTTTTTCAGAATTTCATCCTATAGAAAATTTTGTCAAAATTTTTATTCTAAATTGAATTTTTGTGAACATGGTTATTTCTACTATTAGAGAAAAAATTTGATCAAAAAATTTTAATGTCTCATTAGAAAATATTCGTTAATGAAATTATATTTCTATTATTAAAGTTTTTCAAAAATTTCCATCTATAGAAATATTTGTCAAATTTTTATCTCATACGAACAATTTATTGTCAAAATTTTAATTCTGTATAGAAAAATTTTGTCAAAAATTTGTATTTCTAATAAAAATTTTGTCAAAAATTTCTTTTCTTTAGAAATGCTTGTTAATATTTATTTCTATAAGAAATGTTGTCAAATATTTGTTATATGGCCTTTAGAAAATTTCAGTTAAAATATATTTTTATAAATAAATTTTGTTCAAAATTTCTTCTCTATAGAAAAATTATGACGATTAAATTTCAGGCTCACTTAGACTATTCAGTCGGTAACTGATGAACAAATTTTTATGTTTTAAAACATTTTTAAAAATTTTCATAAATCCGATAAACAAGCGTTACCGTTTTACCACGTTGGCTGTAAAAATGTTCTCTAGTGCGGCATATAATAGCCGTATATTCGTAAGCAGCAAAAAAAAACAGTGAATATTTTTCAACTACTATATGATAAGCATCATATAAATCCTCCTAAATGTATGCAATATTTTCAAAAGGAAATTCTGGATGTTTTGTAAGAATTTTGCAAAATATATTCCTCTCCAACCAAGAGCTAACTACACATGTTTCCTTTAGCAAAAATAAAATTTTTAAAAAATTTTTTATTGAAATAAAATTTTGACAAAATTTTCTATAAAATAAAATTTTTGACAAAATTTCTATAGAAATAAAATTTTGACAAAATTTTCTATAGAATGACAATTTTGACAAAATTTTCTATAGAAAAAGTTTTACAAATTTTTCTTAGAATAAATTTGCAAATTTCCAAGAAATAAAATTTTGAGCAAAAATTTTTCTAATAGAAAAAAATTTTGACAAAATTTTTCTAAATAAATTTTTATAGTAAAAAAATTTTGACAAATTTTTTTATAGAAATAAAATTTTGACAAATTTTCGATAGAAAAAATTTTGACAATTTTCTATAAGAAATAAAATTTTTACAAAATTTTCTAATAGAAATAAAATTTTTACAAAATTTTCTATAGAAATAAAATTTCGACAGAATGTTCTCTAAAAATAAAGTTTTGGACAAAAACTTTCGCAAAGATAATATAATTCTTGAACAAAATTTTTCTAAAGAAATAAAAATTTCTGACAAAATTTTCTATAGAAACCAAATGTTGACGAAAATTTTCTAAGAATAAAATTTTCACAAATTTTTCTATCGGAAATAAAATTTTGACAAAATTTGCTAAAGAAATAAAAATTTTTAAATAAATTTTCAATAGAAATAAAATTTTGAACTAAATTTTCTATAGAATAAATTTTGAAAAAAATTTATTATAGAAGTAAAAATGTTGAAAAAATTTATTATAGAATTAAAATTTTGAAGCAAAATTTTCTTATAGCAATTTAAAAATTTTGACAAATAATTTTCTATAGAAATAAAATGTTGTCAAAATTTTCTATAGAAATAGATACAATTTTGAAGAAAATTTTTACTAAAAGTAATAAAAATTTTGACAAATTTTTGTAGAGAAATAAAATGTTGACATAATTTTTCTAGAGAAAATACAATTTTGACAAATTTTTCGTATAGAAATAATAATTTTGACAACATTTTTTTATAGAAATATTTTGACAAAATTTTCTATAGAAATAAAAATTTTAACAAAAATTTCTATAGAAATAAAATTTTGAAAAAATATTTGATAGAACTAAAATTTTGACAAAATTTTGCTTTAGAAATAAAATGTTAGAACAACATTCTCTATAGAATAAAATTTTGACAAAATTTGCTAAAGAGCGCAATTTTTGACAAAATTTTCTATATGAGATGAATTTTGAAAAAAAATTATTATAAGAAATATAAATTTTGACAAAATTTTCTATAGATATAAAATTGTCAATATAATATTTTCTATAGAAATAAAGTTATGACAACATTTTCCTAAAGAAATAAATGTTGGCTAAATTTTTCTATAAATAAAATTTTGAAAAAAATTATATAATAGAAATATAATTTTATACAAAATTTTCTATAGAAATAAAATATTGACAAAATTTTTCTATAGAAAATAAAGTTATGACCAAATTTTCTAAAGAAATAAGATTTTGGACAAATTTTCCAAAGTAAATAAGATTTTGACACAATTGTTCTAATTAGAAGATAAAATTTTGACAAAATTTTTTTATCGAAATAAATTTTGGACAAAATTCTTTTTATCGAAATAAAATTTTACAAATTTTCTAGCAGAAACACAAATTTTGAAAAATTTTTCAATATAGTTGAAAATTTTGAAAAAAAATATTATAGAAATATAATTTTTAAAAAAATTTAATTAATAGAAATAATAATGTTTGACAAAAATTTTCTATTAGAGAGGAAATTTTGAAAAAATTTAATTATAGAAAGTATAATTTTTAACAAAATTTTCTAAAAAGAGCATAAATTTTGATAAAAAATTTTCTATAGAATAGAAAAAAAAAAAAATTTGGGTTTTTTTTTTCCAAAATTGTCAATAGAAATAATTTTTGACAAAGTTTCTATAGAAATAAAATTTTGACAAATTTTCCAAAGAAATAAAATTTTGAAACAAAATTTTTTCTATAGAAATGAAATTTGATGAAAAAAAAAGTTTCCATAGAAATAAATTGTTGACAAAATTTGTCCATAGTAAATAAAATTTTTGACAAAATTTTCTATAGAGTTGAATTTTGAAAAAAATATTAATAGAAATATAATAAATAATATATAAAATTATAGAAATATAGAAATAATAAAAAAATGTATTATAGAAATAAAATTTTCTATAGAAATAAAATTTTGACAAAATTTTTCTATAGAGGTGAAATTTTTGAAAATATTATAGAAATAAAATCTTGAACAAAATTTTCTATAGAAATAAAATTTTAGCAAAATTTTTCTATAGAAGTAAAATTTTGAGACAACATTTTCTATAGAAAAATAAAAATTTTACAAATTTTCTAAAAGAAAGAAAAATTTTGACAAAATTTTTATAGAAATAAAAATTTTGACAAAATTTTCTATAAGAAATTTGAAAAATTTATGGATCAAAATATATTCTATTCAAGAAGCATAAAATTTTGACAAAATTTCTATAGAGGAATAAATTTCAAAAATTTTCAATAGAAATAAAATTTTTAGACAAATTTTCTATAGATAAAATTTTGACAAATTTTTCTATAGAATAAAATGTTCTGACAAAAGTTTTCTATAGAAATAAATTTTGACAAAATTTTACTAAAGAATTGAAAATTTTGACAAAAAATTCTTATAGAAAAAAATTTTGAGCAAATTTTCTATAGAAATAAATTATTTTGACAAATTTTCTATAGAAATAAAATTTTGACAAAATTTTCAAAAAATAAAATTTTGACAAAATTTCCTATAGAAATAAAATTTTGAAAAAATTTTCTGTAGAAATAAAAATTTTGAAAAATTTTCTGATAAGAAATAACATTTTGAAAAAAATTTTATAGACATACAATTTTGGACAATTGTCTATAGAAATAAATTTTGACAAATTTTTTTATAGAAATAAATTTTGACAGAAATTTTCTATAGAAATAAAATTTTGACAAAATTTTCTAAAGAAAAGTAAAGTTTGACAAAAATATTCTTATACAAATTCGATAATTTTTTAAAGTATTAATTTTCATGTTAGGTCCCTACTATGATAAGTCCATAGTTTGTGGGTTCATTTTGTAGAAAGTAAAATATATAAAACATTTCTTCTAGAAGAAATAATATTTCTTTAAATATAACCACTAAAATTGTTGATCACAACTTCAAAAATAGTAAGCTTTTTTATTTGCTTGGCATGTAGAACTTTGAGCAAGATTATTGATTGTTCGAAAAAATTGAACAATTATAATAAGAATTAAATTATTTGTTCAAATTTCCTTGTGGTTGATATTATCAAATTATAAACCAAATCCTATTTGAATCTTTCCTTTTGAAAATATTGCATACATTTAGGAGGATATATATGATGCTTATTCATGATTAGTTAGTTGAAAAATATTCACTGTTTTTTTTCTGCATGGCTTACGAATATAACCGGCTATTATATGCCGCACTAGAGAACATTTTTACAGGCCAATGTGGGAAACCTTGTTTATGCGGATTTTTATTGAAAAAGTTAAAAAAATTTTCAAACATACAAGTTTGTTCATCAGTTTACCGAGGGATTATTGTTATGAATATTTTATTTTGTTGTAATTTTCTAAGCCAACAGTATGGTAGTCTATTTGTTAATATGAACTACATCACAATATATCCGTAACAACAAAAGAAATAATTACATTTGGCAATGAAAAAAAGAAAGCTCCCAAAGTATACAATTTTTAAAAACTCCTTTTTTTTATTAAAAAAATGGTTCTGTATACACAATTAATATAATGTGGCAATATATATTAATAAATTCTGTCTTATTTTTTCACTTTTTATCATAGTATGCAATAGCTCTCTATAATATGCCAATATAAAAAAGTATAAATTTTGAAATATATAGTAAAGGAATAAGTGGCTAAGTTTTATGTTGTTATAGATGTAGAATTATAATGAGTTTTTTTAAGGCATTAAGATAAAATATGTCCTCTCGCTTGAATTTTTCTAAACAATTCTTCATGTGACTGCCCCCAAAGTAAATGAGCAAACCATCTGTGTCATGTTTAAGTAAACCAATATAGAAATGAACTGTAACACTTAAAACGAGAATAGAATATATGTTTTAATTTTTTTGTAGATTTTTTTCTTATTGTCATATTTTGTGATGGAAGATTTCTGACATATTTTGGTGTATGTGTAAATATGTTGCCGTTTTTTTTGTATATGGCGTGCTAACGTAAAATGTGATATTTTTTTCAAGCGTCCGAATACAAAAACTTTTACGCAGTTAGCCAGTTTGTTTTCACCTCCGTAAAACGTAGATTGGTTGAATTTCATGACATTTTTTGATTGGTGAATGTGCACTTCTACCGTACAATTTGCTTAATTGAGATTGAATGTGAATGTAATGTTTTTGGAAAATTGTGTGTGCTTTTTTCATAGCAAATGATTGGAAAAAAGAACTTTCAGGAGGGAATAAAAACTCCAGAAGAATCCATTTCCATGAGGACCATATAGGAATCAGCAAATGTCTTTATATTTAAGGACTATAGTGTAGCCCTAAAGTATGTAAACTATTTTTGTGGAAATAGTAAGCAAGTTGAAAACAAGTTTAGCCACGCAATTCAGTCAATTACAAAAAATAAAAAAAACATTAAGCAAAATTAATAATGTTGTTATGTTTATTAAAAATTTATGTGCACAAAATACTAAATATAAAAATATTAAAAAATAATATAAATGTAATACAAACTATCGAAAGAAAAGAACTTCAGGTTGTGGTATTCAACATTCCCATTTTTGATATAAATTATGAATATAATTATAAGCTTCAAATGTTGGGATGCTTAAGAATGACGTATTCTCATAATTTCTTCCATTGAAATTGAAAAACAAAATTCTACATTCTGTGTCAATTTGTTGAAAATTTCATTGTATCAATGTATAAACCAAAACCAATTTTTAAAAGCTTTTGTTGCCTACTCTTAGGATGACGCAAATTATTAAACTTTTTTATGCCTACTCTCAGGATGCTGCATAAATGCATATCAAAATAATATGTCATGTCATTAATAATCATAGTTTAAAGATGGACACATTTTTTATTCCATAATTATTTATAGGAGTTGAAATTCCTTAACATTGTGACATAAAATTCGTAAATTGAACTAACACTGAAAATGCATACTTTTAGGATGTCATCCTAAAGTCAAATGTAATGAGAATTAAATCCAGAACATATAATGTTATGCCAAATCAATATACTTTTCATAGTGCATTTTTAAAAATGGCAAAGTTAGATCTTACTTAATTTTTTTTATGCTTATATTCCATCTTCCATTTATTGTATGGTGTCAAGCAATCCATCATTGTGTATTACAGAGGCTATTTCAATAAAATACATATGTCGCAGAATGGTTATGACTGTGTCTCCTATGAGTGCGTGTCCTGTCCATAATCAGTATTCTGTTTTTACTCTTTTTGTCCATTCTCCTCAAACACATATAATTCAATTTAATAATTGATTTGTAATAAAGATTGGCACGTATTTAGACAGATGGTTTGTTGTTGGATATTGCAGGCATATATTTTTTCCAGTAATGTCTGTCATGTAATAAGAACTTAACTTCCTAGAAAGGAAAATACTTATCGAACACGTGTTTGCATAAATGATGCATAAAACATTCTATAACATTAGTATGGAAAATAAAGGAGCATTTTCGTAACAATAGTTGGGTTTTTTTTTGGCTTAATTTTTTTTGTCGTTTTGACAAAAATAGAAAATGTATTTTAAAATCTCAGATAAATCTCAAGATAAATCTCAGATAAATACGAATTTCTTTCTTATGCGTCAGTTGTTTTTCATTTTCTATGGCCCAATGTATATCACTGAAATAGTCTAAGTGAGCCTGAAAATATATCGGCGCTTGCTTTAATCATTAACCTAACGCTACGCCCTTGAAGATGTCATATTCCGGAAATCGATTTATATGGGGAGATGCAGGTTTTTCTTCCACTTGAACCTGGTTCAAAAAAAACAAAACTATAACAATTTCAGTACTACACAAAAACATCACACAATTTTTTCCAATTAAATTTTATTGAATTTAAAAAAAAAATATTCAATTAAAAAGTTAATGACAAAAATTTTTAATAAATTATTTACTAAAATTTTTAAGAAATAAAATTTTGACAAATTTCTATAGAAAATAAAATTTTGACAAAATTTTGTATAGAGATAAAATTTTTAGCTAAATTTTCTATAGAAATAACAATTTTGACACAATTTTTCTATAGAAATAAATTTTTGACAAATTTTACTGTAGAAAAATAGAATTTTAACAAAATTTTCTAAACAAAATAAAATTTTTTACAAAATATCTTACTAGAAATAAAATATTTTGACAAGAATTTATTATAGAAAATAATTTTCTAAGACTAAAAAATTTTAAATTTTATGGAAATAAATTTTGAAAATGGTATATAGAAATAAAATCCCGTCAATTTTCTAATTAAAGAAATTTCTGAAAATTGTTTTATAGAAATAAAAATTCCGACAAAACTTTTCTATAGAAAATAAATTCCAAGAAAATTTTCTATAAAAAAAAAAGATTGTGACAACAATTTCTATAGATATCAATTTGACGAAATTTTTATGTAGAATATACAATTGAACAAAATTTTTCGCCAGAACGATTTTCTATATAAAATGAATTCTGAAAAAATTTTAAATTTGCTTTATAAAATAAAATTCGAACAAAAATTTTCAATAGAAATAAAATCCCCAGAAATTTTTTCTATAAAAGTAAGATTGTGACAAAAAGTTTCTAAAGAATATAAAAAGTTGACGGTAAATTTTTATTTAGAATTAAAATTTTAACAACATTTTTTCCGCCAGAAATTTTTCTATATAAATGAAATCTGAAAAATTGTTTTAAATAGAAATAAAAATTCGCGACAAAATTTTCTATAGAAATAAAAATTCCGAGAAAATTTTCTATAAAAAAAAGATGTGACAACAATTTCTATAAGATAATATACAATTTTGACGAAAATTTTTATGTAGAATTATAAATTTTGAAAAAATTTTTCTATATACATATAAATGTTGATAACATTTTCGCTATAGAAATAAAAATTTTTAAAAAAATTGTCTAATAGAAATAAAATGGCGTCCAAAAATTTTTTTCTTAATATTAAAATTAGAAAAAAAATTCTGGCAAAAATTTTTGATACAAATAAAAATCGACAAATTTTTCTATACACAAAAAAAAATTTCACGGAAAAATTTCGCAATTAAATTTTAAATTGAGTTTTAAAAAATATTCAAATAAAAATTTAAATTGAATCAACAAATTTTTTAATTGAAATAAAAATCAAATCACGAAAAATTAAAATTAGTATCAATTAGATTTTTTAATTGGATCAATTAATTTTTTTAATTGTATCAATTAAATTTTTAATCGACCTTCAATTAATTTTTTAAATTGATACTATCATTTCTGTGATTGTAGACATTTCAATTAAAAAATTACTATGGATCAATTGATTTTCGTGGATTGAATTCAGAAACATTTGTTTTTTGTGTGTAGAAATAAAATTTGGTGGACATAATTCTATAGAAATAAAACTTTTGGAACAAAAGGTCCATTGTGAGTAAGTTTTCTCCAATTTTTTGGAAGTAGTAACTTTCGCCTAAAATCACAAAAATTAGTTGTATTCGATTAAATTTTTTAATTGATGCAATTAATTTTTTAAGATTGACTTTGGTGATTGATACTTTCATATTGGAGACATTTCAACTAAAAATTATTGGATCAATTAATTCGTGATTGAAGACAAAAAATATTGTTTTTTGTATAGTTCATTGTATTTGAATACTGTTTCATGATTGGAAGAGCCATACGGATGGCTGATGATTGCCAGCAAAAAATACTATGGTCTGAAATTTATATTTTGAAAATTTTTACAAATGGCAATTGTGGAACTTCCTTTCTTATGCTGGAACACAAAAAAAAAAAATGTTCTGTTAAATCACGAACTTAATTGCAATCCCAAAAAAATTTTAAATTGAAATATCTTTCAATCACAGATATGATATCTCAATTGAAAGTTACATTAAAAGTGATTTGAATCCAATTAAAAAATAAATTGTTTCAATTAAAAAATTTTTTTTGAATATATTGTCATGATGAAAATAAGTGGGAGGTGTCCAAAAATATTGACAAAAATTTAGGCCACGCATGCACACCAACATTTTTTCTGATTCAATCACTAAAATTTATCCAAATTAAGTTTTTTTTTATTGAAATGAGCGGGAAGCCACCGTGGTGGCAATGGTTAGCATGCCCCGCCTTGCATACACAAGGTTCGTGGTTGATTCGCTGCTTCGACCCTAGAAAACACCAAAAAAGTTTTTCGCATGTGGATTTCCACCTCAGTATGCTGTGACAATTTCCGAGGGTTTCTAAGCTCTCTAAGAGGGTTCAGCTGCATGTGGAACACCGTATCGGACTCGGCTAATAAAGAAGGGTCCTTCATTGAGAACTGGAAACGGGCCGAGCACTCAGTGGATAAGAAGAAGAAGTTAACCAATGTGGTTCACAATGGACTGAATAGTCTAAAAAGTGAGGCCTGATAATCGTTAGGTTAGGTTAGGTTTAATGTGGGCAGCCCGGGCTGCCAACTAAACCTACCTAAATTGAAAATATCTTCAATCACGAAAAATGATAGTATCAAATCACAGTTTTAATTGGAACATAAAAATATACTTGATTAAAAAAAATAATTGATTTCATAAGCAATTTCAATTAATTTTTAATTGATTCAATTAAAATGTAATTGATGTTGATTGCATAAACTCAATCAATTTTTTCATTAAAAAAACGTACCTGTTTTCCAAATTACTTTCTAACTCATTTAGTATTTTTGTTTAATTCAAAAAAATCGATTTTTTGAAAAAATTAGTTGAAAATTAAAAAAAAATCCATTATTTTTGACTTACGACTTATCCGAGTTTGATTAAAAATTAATTGTAATCAATTAATTTATTAAGTGAATCAAATTTTCAACTTCAATCAACTTTTTTAATCGGAATTTTTTTTGGAGATATTTTTTTTTGTGTGGGTGTCGCAGTCTGAGAAGATTTCTCTATATTCTATGGC
>PGFW01015919.1:1250-14569 GCA_003123925.1 Haematobia irritans | reverse complement strand
CAGAAGAGAGATTGGTGTGCAAATGCAAAACTAAATCTACCGGAGCTAACATTTCACACAATGTCTGCCATTGTGGCAGATGATAGTTTTACAGGGAATGCAATTTAGGAAGGAGGGAAGGAAAATATACAGGGGGATGTGTGAGGTATACAAATAGAGTCTGGCATGTGAAAGTCTGGATTTAGTAATCGTGTCCTCGCTTGTGTTCTCACCTTTCTCAAGTTTTCTTTGTTTAGGCTTACGACGCATTTTTCAAAATAGGATACTGTGTGAAATGAAATCCTCTAACACCATTCTAATCCTTAGCATTTTAGAACCTCCTCTTCCATCCTCTCATCAACCATTGGGGACTTTTTGTTATATTTAGGGGGAGGGCAGGTATACGCAACCGGGGAATTTTATGTGGAGAATACTTTACCCTCCGACAAAAGGCATAATGATGAAAGTTCAAAATAAGTGTACATTGGAAACATGGTGGTGAAATGCTAGTTAGTTAGTGACCGAAAGTCAGAGATGGGAAACCTATTGGAATTCTTTGAATTAGGAAAGTTTACAACGCGACTCGGCTTGATCCTTACAAAGAGGGAGATTTTGTTTGGAGGAATGGTGTGCATATTGTATAGCTCTATATTGAGCATCGAAATCGATCTCTCTAGTGGAGTTATGTACGCCTCACAGGATTGGTTGTTACATCCTCGGGGCGAGCCGGTGGTTCAATGAGTGTTCAAAAGTGTGACTTCTCTGGAATAAGAAAGAGTCCCTAAATATAGCGGCTTAACTTAAGAAACACAGAAAGTTCAATTGGATCTTTCGAAGCGCAGATATAAAATAAATAGAGTTTACTCCGTCCCTGCACCGTGGTTCAACTCGTAGACGGTGACCGAGTACAGATGACAGCGAAAACAGCCCATAAATACAGACGGCAACATAGGAACAACAGAGAGTTGAACTAGCGAATCCTCGAGGGCAGTAGATAAAATATAGGGGTTTACGTCTCTGCCAAAGCGTAGGTTCAACGAGATTCGTCAGAGGTGACAGCGAAATAGCCTCATAATATAGCGGCGCAACAGTAGAGAACACAGAGATGGATACGTCCTCGAGGGCATGAGATAAAATAATTAGGGACTAAACGTCTCTCCTCAGGGCCGTGTTTCACGAGGCGGTCAGCGGTAATCCTCTGTGAATAAGAAAAAGAGGAGAAATTCCATAATAAATGGTTAGCATAGTGACTACAGAGTTTTATAGGATTCCCTCGAGGGCAAAATAAAATAATAGGAGTTTAATTCTCTATAACAACCGTGGTTCAACGAGACGGTCAGATGTGACTTTCGGATACGAGAAGCGAAACAGGCCCAATAATTATAGCGGCTAACTTAGAGAACCAGAGAGCATAGAGATAGTTGAGGAGTGATAGTCTCGACTAGAGTTAGTAGGTTAGGTTAGGTTAGGTTTTAGGTGTGGCAGCTCGATTTTATCAAGGCTCACTTAGACAATTCAGTCCATTGTGATACCACATGGTGGAACTTCTCTTTTATCACTGAGTGCTGCCGCGATTCCATGTTAAGCTCAATGACAAGGGACCTCCTTTTATACGCCGAGTCCGAACGGCGTTCCACATTCCAGTGAAACCACTTAGAGAAGCTTTGAAACCCTCAGAAATGTCACCAGCATTACTGAGGTGGTGATATCATCCACCGCTGAAAAACTTTTTGTGTTGCGGTCGTACAGGAATCGAACCCACGACTTGTGTATCAAGGCGGCATGCTAACCATTGCACCACGGTGTCTCCCTCGAGGGTAGAGATAAAGGAATTGAAGTTGAATGTTTCTGTAATACCGTCGTTGCCTGACAAGGTCAGCACTGACTATCTGGAATAAGAGAAAGGGCAAAAACCCATAATATAGCTCCGATTTTACCCATCTAGGTATGGCAAATTTTAGAGATCTATATAAAGATTGGGTGTCTTGGTTCAACTGGTCAACCTACTAATCAATACTTGGTGGCATTTCTTATATTTGTTTGTAAAAAAAAGTCCCACCGTTGAGCTATCAAGAATGTTCACCTAATGGACCTGGTCGGCCTACTTTTGTATTGCATGTACCAGTTCCTCGTCTGGGTCTTAGCTTCTGATCTACCTAGAATGGCAAATGTTAGAGCTCTGCTATTAACATGGTGATCCTTGGTTCATAAACTCATCCAACCTGCCAACCTTCTCATCTGCACAGAAATGTATTCTTAGATTTCTTTTGATCCGGTCACGCTTTCTTTTTGTAAAATCCGTCCGCCGGTTGAGCTTTCAATAATGTCACCAATAAAGACAGGCTCATGAGTGATGTGCATATGCCCCCAGCGTTCTCGGTTCTGAGACTTAGCTCAAGACCCATATAGATATGGGCAAATCCAAAGAGTTCTGCATAAACTTGGGGTAACTTGGATCATCTACCTCATCTATCTTGCCAACCTTCTAATCAGCATTCCTTAGCATTGTTATTGATCAACAAGAAAAGGGGATAGAGGTGCAATGTTTCTATGACTGATCAATGGTACATTCTTCTTGTCGCAGCGGAGAATATGTCCTTTCTGATTTAGTTTAAAGAGTTGGTAAATTTCTACAAGCGCCAAATGTCAAAGGGATCCATAGCTCATTAAGTATTTGGCAATAATGGGTCTGACGTTGTTTCACAGAACGACGCCGCAATGTCCTTTGGATAACCTTTATGCGATGGTCATCAATTTGAAGTTGTTGTTGTTCATAGTTCGACCAGCATTAGATTCCGTGGTGAGGTAATTATCCATGAGATTTGCTGTGCCCCTCCCTAAATTGTTATTAAGACAGCTAGTCCGTAAGCGAGATTAGCTTAAATAGCTCTTTGAACAGACGGGCATCTTTACTTCGAGATCTTTGTCAATGAATGTTTTATGGACTTAGGAATAAACTTCGGTCATTTGCAGTGATCTACACAATCTACTTTTCAAAACAAATTTGCTTCCGATACACGCTCCCCAAATCCAATCCTGGCGTGCCTGAGTTTCTCCCTTTGTAATTTGAACAATATCCAACACTATCTCCTTGGTCCCACAAAACAAATAAGGCAATATGGTTAAACGAAGAAAAAATGATGCTGCCACATAGAATAGAAGGAAGAGGGCGGGCGAAGAATAAAATCTCAAGTATCTCCGCACATATTTGGTGTAAAGGTATGCGTTGTGGCAAAAGGGTTTGCCACAGGGAGAGTACTGCTGTTCATTTTGCCTGCCTTGACGAAGGCATACCTTGCAGGCATTATTACGGTAGTCACACATGTGTAACCAGCGGAAAGAAAAATCACACAAGACAGTAGCAAAAAAAAAAAAAGAAACCGAAGGATATAAAAAGGTTTAAATGCTCCACACTGCTGTCAAACAGAGAAAAGAACGCGCAGAGTTTCAAATCACCCACATAACAAAAAAACAAACCATGAAACGAGGAAACGGAAATGCTACCCCAAAAAACGCAACGCACAGAACACTCATCATA
Source organism: Haematobia irritans (assembly GCA_003123925.1). NCBI lineage: Eukaryota > Metazoa > Arthropoda > Insecta > Diptera > Muscidae > Haematobia > Haematobia irritans. The sequence goes on along the minus strand of PGFW01015919.1, from coordinate 11,052 downwards.
CACCTACACTTGGTGGTCGCTTTATCACCCCACAATGCACACACACAGAGAAACAAACACCTGGCCAGTAAACAACCAAACCGACCGAGAAAAAATGTGGTCTGGTAGCTGCATTTGAATTGAATCATGGTAGAATCATGGTAGCGTATGCATGAATTCAAAGAAAGAGTTTTCCGTTTCCGGTAGCTGTTTCTTTTTTTTATTCGGTTACTTTTCCTTTAGTCCCTAGTCCACGAACAAATTCAGTTTTGATGTATGTAAATTGAAACAGTATTTTTCAGTTTGTTTTTCTTTTCTTGATATTTCGTAACTTTTTGTATTTTGGTGGAGCAACTTGATTGTTGGTCATGGTTTCTTTGTTAAAAGTGACTGGACTTTTTTCTCTTTAGATTTGCCATGGCATCATGAAAACCAATATCTGACCTCAACAAGTGTCAGTGTAAAAAATATTGGTTATACAAGCGTTTGGTTTAAAGTTAGTTTTTGTTTATCTTGGTCAATGGCTGGAATTTTAAAAGTTTCTGAATGAGAAAAGATTCAGGTGTATTCTTACATGACTTTAAAATCCTTGGCAATGTGGCGTAGATATGGATTTAAATGAAATTTATTGTAAACTCTCTGGAATACGAGGAAGCGAAAGAACCCACATCAGAGCAGCTAAATTAGAGAACATAGAGAGTTGATAAGATCTGCCCTTGAGGGTTGAGAATAAAAGTGGAACGTATCGATATCGATCGTAGCGGCTAACTGACAGAACACAGAGATTTGGTAGGATCCTCGATGGCAGAGATAAGATAATAGGAGTTTAACGTCTCTCTCAGCGGCTAAATTAGAGAGCACAGTGAGTTAATAGGATCCTCGACGGCAGATATAAAATAATAGGAGTTTAACGTTTCTATCAGATCGTGGTTCAACGAGACGGTCAGAGGTGACTCTCGGAATTAAGTGGAAGCGAAAGAGTCCATAATGTAGCGGCTAATTTAAAAACATAGAATGTTGATAAGGGCAGAGATACAAATAATAGAGTTGTTAAGATTTCTGTCAGACCGTGGTTCAAGAGACGGTCAGAGGTGAACTTCGTTATTCGAGGCAGGCAGTGAAAAGCCATAATTAACGGCCAACTTAAGAACCACAGAGGTTGATAGATCTCGAGGGCAGAGATAAAGGAATAGAGCTTATAACTTTCTGTTAGGTTAGGTTAGGGTTAGGTGAGCGTAGCCGAGTGTTCGGCCTCACTTAGGACTATTCAGTCCCATTGGTGTCACCACAGTGGTGACTTCTCCCTTCCACTTGGGCTGCCCGATTCCATGTTTAACCTGCAATGACAAAGGACCTCTTTTTATAGCCGAGTCGAACGGGCTCCACATTCCAGTGAACCCATTAGAGAAGCTTTGAAACCCTCAGAAATGTCACCAGCATTACTGAGGTTGGGATATATCCACCCGCTGATAAATTTTTGTGTGCGGTCGAAGCAGGGAATCGACCCACGACCTTGTGTATTACAAGGGGCCATGCTTACCTGCTAACCATTGCACCACGGTGGCTCTGTAAGACCGTCATTCCCTGAGATGATCAGCACTGACTTTCTGGAATAAGAGGTAGGGAAAGAGCCCATTAAATAGCGGCTACTTTGGGGACACAGAGGTTTGATAGGATCCTCAAAGGGAGAGTTAAAAGAGACAGTCAGCTCTGGCATAAGAAGAATGGAAAGAGCCCCAAATATTGCTTCTAATTTGGAGAACAAAGAGTGTTGATAGGATCCTCAAGGACAGGGTTGTGAGAAAAGGAGTTGAACGTATCTATCAGATCGTGGTTCACTTAGATGGTCAGAGGTAACTCTCTGGAATAAGAAGAATAGAAAGAGTCCATAATATAGCGGCTAACTTAGAGAACACAGAGAGTTGATAGGATCCTCCAGGGCGGAGTTAAAGAAATAGGAGTTGAACGTATCGATCACACCCTGGTTCACCGAGATGATTAGAGGTGACTCTCGAAGAAGAAAAAGGAAGGAGTCCATAATATAAGGGCTACTTTGGGGACACAGGGGATTGATAGGATCCTCGATGGTAGAGTTGAGGGAATAGGAGTTGAATGGATCTGTCAGATCCTGGTTCACCGAGATGATTAGAGGTGATTCCCTGGAAGAAGTAAAATCGAAAGAGTCCATAATATATAATATAGTATACCAGAAGAGAGATTGGTGGCAAATGCAAAGATAAATCTACCGCGAGGCTAACATTCCACACAATGGTCTGCCAATTGTGGCGATGAATAGATTATTACAGGGAATGAATTTAGGAAGGCGAGGGGAGGAAAATATACTAGGGGGATGTGTGAGGTAAGAAGATAGAGTCTGGCATGTGAAAGTTTCGATTTAGTAATGTGTCCTGCGGCTTGTGTTCTCACCTTTCTCAAGTTTTTGGCTTTGTTTATAGGCCTTACGACGCATTTTTCAAAATAGGGATACTGTGTGAAAATGGAAATCCTCTAAAATACACCATTCTAATCCCTTAGCGATTTTAGAACCTCCTCTTTCACATCGCCTCTCATCAAACCATTGGGGACTTTTTGTTATATTTAGGGGAGGGCAGGTATACGCAAGCCGGGGCAATTTTATGTGGAGAATGATTTACCCTCGACTAAAAGGCTAAGATGAAAGTCAAAAAAGTTACATTGGAAAAATGGTGGGTGAAGATGCTAGTTTAGTTAGTGACGCGGCTAAAGTCAGAGATGGGAAAGCCTATTGGAATCTTTGGAATAGAAAGTTTAGCAAACGAGAACTCGTTGATCCTTACAAGAGGGAGATTTTGTTTGGAGGAAGCGTGTGGAGCTATTGTTATAGGCTTCTATATAATGAAGCCAGTCGGAAATTCGATCTCTCTAGTGGAGTTATGACGCCATCACAGGAATTGGTTGGTTACTCCTGCTGAGGGCGAGACCGGCGTGGTTCAATGAGGCGTTCAAAAAGGTGAACTTCTCTGGAATAAGAAAAAGAGCCCCATAAATATAGCGGGCTTAACTTAAGAGAACACAGAAGGTTCAATGGATCTTTCGAAAGCGCAGAGATAAAATGAATAAGGAGTTTCATCGTCCCTGTCAAACCGTGGTTCAATCGAACGGTCAGTAAGGTGACAGCGAAACAGCCCATAATATAGCGGCAACATGGAGGAACACAGGAGGGATGGACTAGCGAATCCTCGAGGCAGTAGATAAAATAGTAATTGGGGTTTAACGTCTCTCTCAGGCCGTGGTTCAACGAGGCGGGTCAGAGGTGACAGCGAAATTAGCTCAATAAATATAGCGGCCAACAGTAGAGAAGCACAGATGATGGATACGTCCTGCGAGGGCAGAAGATTAAAATAATTAGAGGTTAAACGTCTCTCCTCAGGGCCGTGTTTCACGAGGCGGTCAGAGGTAACTCTCTGGAATAAGAAAAAAGGTTAAGAAATTCCATAATATAATGGCTTAAGCATAGTGACTACAGAAATAATTTATAGGATTCCCTTCGAGGGCAAAAATAAAATAATAGGAGTTTAATGTCTCTTAACAACGCGTGGTTCAACGAGACGGTCAGATGTGACTTTCGGGGATAACCGAGAAAGCGAAACAGGCCCAATAATTATAGCGGCTAACTTAGAGACGCACAGAGATTTGAAGGATTCTCGGAGGTAGGTTAGGTTAGGTTAGGTTTATGTGGCAGCTCGATTTATCAAGGCTCAACTTAGACAATTCAGTTCGCATGTGTGATACCACATGGTGGAACTTCTCTTTTATCAGACTGAGTGGCTGCCGCGATTCCATGTTAAGCTCAAATGACAAGGGAACCTCCTTTTTAACGCCGAGTCCGAAACGGCGTTGCCACATTCCAGTAGAACCACTTTAGAGAAGGCTTTGTAAAACCCTCAGAAAATGTCACAGCATTACTGAGGTGGACTGAGATAGTCTAGAGTTAAAGGCCTGAATCTTAATCGGGCCTGCCACTTTAAACCTTACTGAAAAACTTTTTGGTGTTGCGGTCGTAACCAGGAATCGAACCCACGACCTTGTGTATGCAAGGCGGGCAAATTGCTAAGCCATTGCACCACGGTGTCTCCCTGCGAGGGTAGAGATAAAGGAATTGAAAGTTGAATGTGTTTGTCAGGGGGATACCGTCGTTGCCTGACTAAGGTCAGGCACTGACTATCTTGGAATAAGAGAAAAGGGCAAAAACGCCATAATATACGCTCGCGATTTTACGGCCATTCTAGTGTATTGGCAAATCTTTTAGAGATCTATATAAAGATTGGGTGTCTTGGTTCAACTGGTCAACCTACTAATCAATACTTGGTTGGCATTTCTTATATTTGTTTGTAAAAAAATAGGTCCCAGCCGGTTGGAGCTATCAAGAATGTGTCAACCTAATGGACCTGGTCGGCCTACTTTTCGTATTGGGCATGTACCCAGTTCCTGCGTTCTGGGTCTTAGCTTCTGATCTACCTACGGAATGGCATAATGTTAGAGCTCTGCTATTATACATGGTTGAGTCCTTGGTTCATAAGCCTCATCCAACCTGGCCCAACCTTCTCATTCTGCAGCAAAGAAAATGTATTCCCTTTAGATTTCTTTTGATCCGGTCACGCTTTCTTTTTGTAAAATCCGTCGTCGCCGGTTGAGCTTTCAATAATGTCACCAATAAAGACAGGCTCATGAGTGTGTGCATGCCCCCAGCGTTCTCGTTCTGAGACTTAACTGCAGAGACCCATATAGATATGGGCAAATCCAAAGAGTTCTGCAATAAACTTGGGTAACTTGGATTCATCTACCTCATCTATCTTGCCGAACCTTCTAAATCAAGCATTCCTTAGCATTGATTATTGATCAACAAAGAAAAGGGGATAGAGGTGCAATGTTTCTATTGACTGATTCAATGGTAACTTCTTCGTTGTCGGCAGGGAGAATATGTCCTTGTCTGATTTAGCTTTAAAGAGTTGGTAAAAATTTCTTCAACGCAAGTCAAAGGGACCTAGCTTAGATTTGGCAAAAGGCTGAGTGTTCACAGAACGCACGCCGCAATGTCCTTTGGGATATACCTTTATGCGATGCGTCATCAATTTGGAAGTTGTTGTTTGTATTCCATAGTTCGACGCAGCATTAGATTCGCGTGGTGAAGGTAATTATCCATGAGATTTTGCTGTGCCGCCTCAGCCTAAATTGTTAGTAAGACAAGATAGTCCGTAAGCGAGATTCCAGCTTAAATAGCTCTCTTGAACAGACGCGGCATCTTTACTTCGATGATGCTTTGTCAATGAATGTTTTATGGACTTAGGAATAAACTTCGGTCATTTGCAGTGATCTACACAATCTGACTTTTTCAAAACAAAAATGTTGGCTTCCGAATTACACGCTCCCCAAATCCAATCCTGGCGTGCCTGAGGTTTCTCCCTCTTGTAATGTTGAACAATAATCCAACACTATCTCCTTGGTCCGCACAATAACCAAATAAGGCAATATGTTAAACGAAGAAAAAATGATGCTGCCACATTAGAATAGAAGGAAGAGCGGGCGTAAGAATAAAATCTTCAAAGTATCTCCGCCACATAATTTGCGGTGTATAGGTATGCGTTGTGGGCAAAAGGGTTTGAAGGGAGAGTTACTTTGCTGTTCATTTTTGCCTGCCTTGAACAAGGCATGACCTTTGCAGGATTATACGGTAGTCACAGCATGGTGTAACCAGCGGAAAGGGAAAAATCACACAAGGGACGATAGCAAAAAAAAAAAAAGAAACTCGAAGGATATAAAAGGTTTAAATGCTCCAAGCATGCTGTCAAACAGAGAAAAGACAGCGAGGTTTCAAATAACACCGCCACATAACAAAAAAACACCATGAAACGAGGAAACGGAATGCTCACCCAAACAAACGCAACGCACAGAACACTCCATCCATACACCGTACACTTGGTGGTCGCTTTTATCACCCCACATGCACACACACAGTAGAAACAAACACCTGGCCAGTAAACAAACCAAACCGACCGAGAAAAATGTGTCTGGTAGCTGGCATTGAATTGAATCATGGTAAGAATCATGGTAGCGTATGCATGAATTCAAAGAAAGAGTCTTTTCCGTTTCGGTAGCTGTTTTCTTTTTTTTTTATTTCGGTACTTTTGCTTAGTCCCTAGTCCACGAAACAAATTCAGTTTTGATGTATGTAAATTGAAACAGTATTTTTCAGTTTGTTTTTTTCTTTTCTTGATATTTCGTAACTTTTTGTATTTTGGTGGAGCAAACTTGATTGTTGGTCAGATGGTTTCTTTGTTAAAAGTGACTGGACTTTTTTCTCTTTAGATTTGCCATGGCATATGAAAACAATAATCTGACCTCAACAAGTGTCAGTTGTAAAAAATATTGGTTATACAAAGCGTTTGGTTTAAAAGTTAGTTTTTGTTTATCTTGGTCAATGGCTGGAATTTTAAAAGTTTCTGAATGAGAAAAGATTCAGGTGTATTCTTACATGACTTAAAATCCTTGGCAATGTGGCGTAGAATATGGATTTAAATGAAATTTATTGTAAACTCTTCTGGAATACGAGGAAAGCGAAAGAACCCACATCAGAGCAGCTAAATTAGAGAACATAGAGAGTTGATAAGATCTGCCCTTGAGGGTTGAGAATAAAGTGGAACGTATGATATCGATCGTAGCGGCTAACTGACAGAACACAAGAGATTTGGTAGGATCCTCGATGGCAGAGATAAGATAATAGGAGTTTAACGTCTCTCTCAGCGGCTAAATTAGAGAGCACAGTGAGTTAATAGGATCCTCAACGGCAGATATAAAATAATAGGAGTTTAACGTTTCTATCAGATCGTGGTTCAACGAGACGGTCAGAGGTGACTCTCGGAACTAAGTGGAAGCGAAAGAGTCCATAATGTAGCGGCTAATTTAAAAACATAGAATGTTGATAGTATCCTCGAGGGCAGAGATAAAATAATAGGAGTTTAAGATTTCTGTCAGACCGTGGTTCAACGAGACGGTCAGAGGTGACTCTCGGGATTACGAGGAAGTGAAAAAGCCCATAATATAACGGCCAACTTAGAGAACACAGAGAGTTGATAGGATCCTCGAGGGCAGAGATAAAGGAATAGAGTTAAATATTTCTGTTAGGTTAGGTTAGGTTAGGTAGGTGATAGCCCGATGTTCAGGCTCACTAGACTATTCAGTCCATTGTGATACCACAGTGGTGAACTTCTCCTTACCACTGTGTGCTGCCCGATTCCATGTTAACCTCAATGACAAGGGACCTCCTTTTTATAGCCGAGTCCGAACGGCGTTCCACATTGCAGTGAAACCACTTAGAGAAACTTTGAAACCCTCAGAAATGTCACCAGCATTACTGAGGTGGGATAATCCACCGCTGAAAAACTTTTTGGTGTTCGGTCGAAGCAGGAATCGAACCCACGACCTTGTGTATACAAGGCGGACATGCTAACCATTGCACCACGGTGGCTCTGTAAGACCGTCATTCCCTGAGATGATCAGCACTGACTTTCTGGAATAAGAGGTAGGGAAAAGAGCCATTAAATAGGCGGCTACTTTGGGGACACAGAGGTTTGATAGGATCCTCAAAGGGAGAGTTAAAAGAGACAGTCAGCTCTGGCATAAGAAGAATGGAAAGACCGCCAAATATTGCTTCTAATTTTGGAGAACAAAGAGTGTTGATAGGATCCCAAGGACAGGGTTGTGAGAAAAGGAGTTGAACGTATCTATCAGATCGTGGTTCACTTAGATGGTCAGAGGTAACTCTCTGGAATAAGAAGAATGAAAGAGTCCATAATATAGCGGCTAACTTAGAGAACACAGAAGAGTTGATAGGATCCTCCAGGGCGAGTTAAAGAAATAGGAGTTGAACGTATCGATCACACCCTGGTTCACCGAGATGATTAGAGGTGACTCTCGAAGAAGAAAAAGGAAGAGTCCATAATATAAGGGCTACTTTGGGGACACAGGGGATTGATAGGATCCTCGATGGTAGAGTTGAGGGAATAGGAGTTGAATGGATCTGTCAGATCCTGGTTCACCGAGATGATTAGAGGTGATTCCCTGGAAGAAGTAAAATCGAAAGAGTCCATAATATATAATATAGTATACTCGAAGGTAGATTTGAGGGAATAGGAGTTGAATGGATCTGTCTGACCCTAGTACACCGAGACAGTTAGAGGAGACTCTCTGGAATTATATCAAGCGAAAGTACCCATAATGTAACGGCTAACTTAGAGAACGCAGAGAGTTTATAGGATTAACGAAGGCAGATTTAAAGGAATAAGAGTTGAACATATCTGTCAGACCGTGGCACATCGAGCCGATTAGAGTTAACACTCCAAAATAAGAGGAAGTGCATGAACGCATAACATAGCGGCTAACTTAGAGGACACAGAGAGTTTCGGAGGATAATCGTGGACACATTTAAAGGAATATGAGTTGGGTGTATCTGTCAGTCCCTGCTACACCGAGACAGTTGGAGGTGACTCTCTGGAATAAAGGAAACGGAGAGAGCTCAAAATATAAGGGCAAACTTAAAGAACACAGAGAGTTAATAGCACCCTCGATGGAATATATAAATGTAAAGGAGTTTATCGGATCTGCCGTGGAACACCAGGATGGTTAGAAGGAATCGGAAGCATCCATAATATAACGGCAAACTAAAAGACCATAGGATCCTCGAGGGTATGGATAAAGGTATAGGATTTTAACGGATTTGGTAGACCGTAGTACACCGAGCCGATTAGAGGTAACCATCCGAAATAAGAAGAAGCGCAAGAGCCCATAATATAGAGACTAACTTAGAGAACACAGACAGTTTCAGAGGATAATCGAGGACACGTTTAAAGGAATAGGAGTTGCGTGTATCTATCAGACCGTGCTACACCTAGACGGTTAGAGGTGACTCTCTGGAATAAAGGAAACGGAGAGAGCGCAAATATAGCGGTAAACTTAAAGAACACAGAGAGTTGATAGCACCTCGAGGGAATATATAAAGTTAATGAGTTTAACGGATCTGCCGTGGAACGCCAGGGTGGTTAGAAGGAATCGGAAGCATCCATAATATAACGGCAAACTAAGAGACCATAGGAGCCACGAGGGTATGGATATAGGTATAGGATTTTAACGGATTTGTTAGACCGTAGTACACGGAGCCGATTTGAGGTAACCCTCCGAAATAAGAAGAAGCGCAAGAGCCCATAATATAAAGGCTAACTTAGAGAACACAGAGAGTTTCAGAGGATAATCGAGGACACATTTAAAGGAATAAGAGTTGCGTGTATCTGTCAGACCGTGCTAACCGAGACGGTTAGAGGTGACTCTCTGGAATAAAGGAAACAGAGAGAGCGCATAATATAGCGGCAAACTTAAAGAACACAGAGAGTAGATAGCACCCTCGAGGGAATATATAAAGTTAATGAGTTTAAGGGATCGATAATACAGAGAGTTGATAGGATTCTCGAGGGTATGGATAAAGGTATAGGAGTTTAACGGGTCTTTTAGAACGTAGTACAACGAGATGGTTAGAGATAATTTTCGAAGCCCATAATATAGCCGCTAACTTAGAGAACTAATCGATCGTATCGGTCAGAGGTTCGAAGATAACACTATGGAACAGTTTTGTCGTGGCAAATTTGGAACCAATTCGTTTTTGGTCTGCAAGCAAGAAAAGTTCCTAGATAGGCTATGTCTGTTCAGATGTTGATTTATACCCCGATTTGGTTTCTTGGGCCTTTATATATTCCAAGTTTTTCTGAATTTAATTCCTTGAATTTAAAAATATAAC
>PGFW01015914.1:4329-15087 GCA_003123925.1 Haematobia irritans | reverse complement strand
GGAAGATCGAAAATAACGATAAGCGACAAAAACAGCACCTCAAATCTTATGGAAGGAATAAGATGTAAAAAAAGTGATTGTTGACCAACCAAAATACAGACCAGCGTTGGCGCATACAATCACTTATTGAGAGCGATGTAAAATTTTCAGATTTCAGTGGATTCGAATTCTTCTCGTCCACCCTAACCGACCAATTTTAAAATCCCACATCTGCCCCTAGCAATCTCTATTTCTTGCAATAGACCTCTCCTAATAAAAGATCCTCGCAGAAAAATTTGGCTGCAATGAAGAGGTGATGGCGCCGAATATGAGCTATCCTTATTGTAGGCATAAAATGGTGCAAGCAAGGAATCAAACATCAACGCGATAAATTCCAAATCCACAGAAGGAGAGAATAGGGAAGAGGTTCGTTATATTTAATTCCCGTCCTGTAATTTTTCGCAAGACATCCTTTTAAGAGTAGGAACTAATGTATATTTTATAGAAGAATGTTAAAAAAAACGGAATAAATGACCAAACAGTGATATTAATAATTCATATTGGAATTGAGTAAACCTAAAAGATCTTTATATAATTCAATTACCAACCTGTTATGTATTATTTTATTTTCAGTTTGAATGTTATTTATATCTACCAAATATTTTATTTATTATATTATAACAATACTATATAATTACTAAAGACAATGACAAAGCACTCACGTCCTCAATGCACACTAAACCCTCATTCATATCGAATGTTCGAAGCTATGTATTTCACTCAATATATAATGTGAGTTGTATTTCCGTTCCCTAGAAAAATGGCTTGAATGCATCATTGGCCTAAACCAAAAATCATTTATATGTTTGGCAGTAAATATTATACAAACATTTATGTGTCGTACTGCCTTCCTGGAATCAATAAATATTTGGGGAATTAAACTACTTTTTGAAGCTCTTGTTTTGCTGGGTGCAAACATATTATGTTTTGCTTAGGGTGAAACACTCAAAAAAAAAGTGAACCCTCTATTTCACTAAAGCCGATTTAATTATACTTAAGTTCACGGAGGTATTACGTTTTAAGAAATTTTTCATGACTTTAATATATTTTTGCGTACGACAGTTAAATTAACTAAAACAGAGGAAAAAATTATACATAAAGGAAAGCACAAAGATTAACTAAATTCGTATCTCCCACAAATAGTTAGGATTTCTTAAAATTTAGTCCGTTAGAGTAGTACATTGTTAATTCGTTAAATTGGTCCTTTAAAGGCTTTGAATTGCTTAAATAAATGGAAAAAAAAATTGTAAATTTTACCAATAACGCTCCCACCTTGAACTTCTTATGGCACTAAAGACATTTTTACAATTTTGAAATTTTTTCCATCAAACTTGAAAATTTTCTTTAACAAGTGAAAAAAATTTATTATGTCGAATAAATTTGTCGAAAATTATTTACTTAATTTTGTGAAATCGGCGTGACACCTGCGCTTCTAATACAGTTTATTTAAAATTTCCTAAAATTAATCTATCTATCTAAAATTAACTAAAATTTTACCTCCTGGTGGGTTCACTGCTTTTTCAGTGTATCTATTTTTAAGGCCCCAACAAACTAGTTCCAGTTTCTAAAAATTGTTTACTTGCAGTTATGAAAGGGCGTGAAAAATCTTACATAAGTTGTTAACTACAAATTAAAATTCAAAATTCTCAAGTTGGCTTCAAGGTGTGCACCTGAGTAATTTTACTCACGCACACTCACGACGGGAGAAACCTTATTCACGCACAATCACGCCAGGTGTAGACTCACGCACACTCACGAAAAGAAAATGTGTACTCAAATGTCGTGAGTCACGAGGTTTCTCGTAATTTTATCAGTAATTTACCTATAGAACCTGACTGTAAACATGAGTATGATTAAAAATCGAGAACGTTATAAAATCTTAAACATCTAGGATTTCACTTAAATTATAATTGAATCACCTTGTAAGCATTTTATGTTCGTAAGGGGGTTATTTTCGTGAGCGTGTTTCTCCGAAATTTCGTTCCTCACGCACACTCACGAAGATATTATTTTGTGTCTCACGCACACTCACGCCGTTTCCATCAGCGTGACTCACGCGTGAGTCACAAAAATTTTCATGAGTCACGACAATTTCGTGTCACGTGCACACCTCTACTTCAAGTACATCAGGTTCATCTTTTGTTTCTGAATGCATGCGTGAGAAGGCCGTCATGATGGCAAATGTTCGATGGGAGAATTGCAAGGGTTCTAACGAGACTAAGCAAATATGGCCCCATTTAAACTTGAACCGCACACTAGATATGCTAGTGTTCCCAAGACGTCAGATATCACTCCTGATATATGCTATAACGGGTCGCTGCCTGATAGGCGAATTTGCAAAAACTATTGGTGCGAAGTATAACGACTATTGTATGAGCTGTCATGATGCGGAGGAAAAGGAATCAATTAAACACCTCTTGTGTGAGTGTCCTGCATTTTGTGTAAGGCGTAAGCAAATTTTAGAGGCATATAGCTTTAGATTACTGGCGGATCTGGAAAACGTTAACTTAAGCAGTCTGTTAATGTTTTTGGAACAATCTGGTTGGTTCAACAAAAGAAAATAATAGAGAAGGTTCAGTGAAACTAGAAGTGCAATATGATAGTAGGATTCTATTAGATTAGAATGGTATCACATGACTGAATAATTAAGTGAGCCTGAAACTTAATCGTCACATTTAACTAACCTAACATTCAGCAATTTGCGAAATGCTGGCATAAACGTTTGAATGCAACTTTTCAAACTAAACTATGAAAATTGTGGGAAAAAAACACAAAGATTTAAATTTATTAATAACTCGATTTTAATATCTATTTAAATCTAAAAGGACAGTACGCTTATATAATTTATTTATTTATTATTATAAGAAAGAGTATCAAAAAGGAATAAAAAAAGCATACATAGGTCTAAAAAAGTAATAACTGTAAAAAAATCTTTATAATAGGAAATAATAAATATTTTACGAAGGTTAGCTTTCTTTTATGAAAAAAGACTTTAAAAATAATAAAAGCATTCAATACAAAAATTGAAAAAGTACGAAATATAACGTTCTAAAAAAAGTAACTGACAAATTCTTATATTGTCAAAACTATATATTTTACGAAGGTTTACGACGTTTTTGACGTGTGGTAAAATAAGTTCGAAATGTATGTCAAATACCTTACCACCCAGAGAAATGATTGGTCGGAATTCGATTACGACAATCTTGGTAGTGGAACCCACAAATTTTAATTGTGTGGATTATTATTATTTATATCTTTGTTTGATAGTTATAAAAATATCAAAATAATGGCGGGACCAAAAGTTGGTACACCAGACAAATATTGGTTGTTATTTGTACATTTAAGTATCTAACCATTTCAATTTATTCCACCCTGTTGTGATAACTGATTTGTTTTGCCAATGTGTCACCAAACCCAACTGAAAGTCCGCCTAGCCAATAAGTTGGTTGTGTTAACAAATTTTATAGTTATAAAGAGAATTTGTTGCTATGGACTACATATATATGACAAAAAATAAGTTGTTTATTTCGGTTAATATATGAAACTCCAAAATTTAAATATTTGATGACGTGAGTTCAATTTTAAAAATGCAATCTACCCAACAAGGACTGCTGCGAGTTATATATAACCATCTTTTAAACCGGTAGCTGCATTCTTAAGTGGTAAGTAAGTTAAACATAAAACGACATTAATATCTCTCATATTTTAACCTTTTCCCTAATTTTCTTACAATTTCATAAAATATATCAATCAGAATATGACGACTTCCGGGGTTGTGAAAGGTGTATATATAGATTTTTTGCCTCATCATCAGACTCAAAATCAATCAGCAAACGAGAACATTTCGCCTGGTTATGCCTGAGTCCCCCTGAAAATCGATCGCGATTGTGAGAGTGAGTAACAAATGATGACTGAAAAGAATATTGTGAAAACCGTGCACCAAGAACCACAAACGCCGAATTTGGGCGGCATTCCAATTTTTCATTAGATAAATGATCAATATGAGAAATATTAATTTGTAATACAATTAAATAAAATAAAATCTGAAATCATTCAACGGACGTTTTCTTTAATTTTATAATAATTGGTTTTCCAAAAAACAGATAATTGCTTTAACAAACGAATGAAACCTTATTGGTTGTGATTTCCAATTAGACTGTCATTGTGCCCAAAATGTAGTCATCCAAACAAATTTCTGTATAGTTGTGTCAGACAACAATTGGTTGCTCTAACAAATTTTGCAGATGGGACCAAATAATTCGGTTGGCAAAAAAATTGGTTGGCAAAACAAATTTGTTCTCTGTGTGCAGTTACGACAGACCATAATTTCCAAACTAAGAGCCAAGGAGTTCCTTCGCTTGCACGAAATTGGGCAGTTACCGAATTTGTTTTTTTTCGAAGTTTTATTAGCCAAAGAGGTCAGTTGAAAATTTACACCTTCGAGGTAAATCAGAACTCATCGCCGTAACGACTGTAAAAAGGCCAATTGAAATTTATTTTAGTTCATGAAGATTAGTTGATTTTAGTTAAATTTTGCCCAATGTGAGCAAATGTTCCTTATTTGAATAATTTTTTGCTAGCTTCAATGGTGTGAATTAAAACTAAGAAAATCCAATTTTTTCCTTCAACATATGAAAATGCTTAGACAGAAAAAAATATTATTTTTAATACATTTTGTTCAATTTGACAAAATTATTGACTTATTTGTAACATGTTGCAATTAGAAAACTATTTAAGTTAAAATTTTCTAAAATAAACCTGCATTTTCTTTCATGGTGGGTTCACTGTTTTTAGCTGCGCTCGTATTCATCGATCGTTAGGTCATACTAAATCCCCAATAATATCGGGAAATGTCCTTCACTCAAAAAAAAAGTGAACCCTCTATTTCACTAAAGGCAATGTAACTTTATTTTAGTTCATGGAATTATTATGTTTGGAGACAGTTTCCTTTACTCTAATAATTTTTTGAGAACTAAAAAACGGAGGAAAATTATACACAAATAAAGCATACTTCTCCCAAAATAGTTCATTTTTCTTTAAATTTGAAAATGTTACTATAAATGCACTCAATTTGAGTTCTTGAATTTGTCGAAAAATATTTACTTATTTTTGTGATACACTGAAAAAACAGTGAACTCATAAGGAAGAAAACTTTTGGTTAATTTTAGAAAATTTTTAATATTTTTAAAAAATTTTAACTAAACAGTACTACAAACGATGGCCTGAGGTCAAAACAAATGCCAAATGTTATCCGGAAAATGTCCTAAAGACAACAAAGAACATTCCAATAGAACTCAGCACCATGACACCCCACCATCGGACATTTGCGCCTGCGCCATTTTAAAGAATAACAATTCGAACAAACCCAAACTGGTTATAAAATATTATGTTTTTTTTTTGACATTTTTGCTTTTGTTGAATAAAATAAAAACAAATTAAAAATATCATATCACCCTCACATATCACACATCACCCACCCTGTATAGCCAAGTTACAAAACAAAATAACGAATTTATGGATGGTTTCAATGACATTGAAGATGTATTTCCAACTTTTAGCCGTAATTAAAGTCAAGTTCTATAGAATTGTATTTTATATAAACTCAGCAAACAATGGAGCACTATTTCAGCAGGATTGTAAGGGAGAGAGGCAGTACCAACTGCCTACAAAACAACCGAATCAGGGCTGATTTTTGTGGGCGATGTTCCGATTTATAGCAGCTTCTATATAGGGCTGATATAATTGCTCATTTCAATAGCGATATTACTCAGAAGTGATATATAAATTTCAGTTTCCTATTTTATAGCATTGTTGGTAAGGAAAACAGCACTACAGCAATAACGTAAACGAATGATCATAAATTAGTTTGATTACTCGTTTACGTTTTTGCCACCGATACATGCAGTGTGTATGCACTGCCTACTTTATTGTATACCAAAAAGCGCAACTAAACTCTTACTGCTGAAGTATTTTTTGCTGGGAAAGCTGGTCATCAAAGAATATTTACAAACAAAAAGCATCTTAACATTTGGCACAATGCCTTCACCTTTCAAATATGACTGGAATCACCTATTGACGGTAGATCTGTCGAATCTAACCGCACTTTGTTAACTAACTTGCAATTGCTTAATTAATTTTTTTTTTCACAATTTATTACAACTGAGTCTTACTCATCTAGTAATTTTTTGCTAGCATAACGTAATAATCTTATACTAGAAATTTTTAAACTAGTAGATATATTCGAAGAGTACAGTACAATTACTATGCTCAAATTTTGGGTTTTATTATATATTTGCAATAACTAAATCCATGGGAACAGTTCTTTGCAGTCTTCTGTTTGTTTTGAAAATTTCGGACTTATATTATTTAAGTCCAAGTTGTCATGCATACCAATTTTTCTACAGTTTCAGCGCGTTGTGAGTTATTTCTTCCTTGATGGTTCTGATCCCCAGGTCACGGTAGAGGTCCTGGTTGCGTATGTACCAAGGTGCGTGAGTAATGGTACGAAGTATTTGATTTTGGGTTTTTTGAATTTTTTCCAGTTAAAATGCCAATTGAGTTGTTCAAATACCTGCTCATTTGCACTTCAGAAAGTGTTTTTTTACTTGGAAAGTAAAACCGTTAATATGTTGTGCTTGTGTTTTCCAATTTTTAATTAAGAAAATTAATTTTTTTTTGTTGGTTTGTCCTTCATTCATGTTGGCAAAGTCCTATAGAGTTGCGAGATGGTAGGATGGAATTACCACATTCCTTCATGCACATCCTCTAAGCGGAAGGAAAAAGACGGCGTTTTCATATGTTTCGGTGCTTAAAAATATATTGTTTGGAACCTTAAATATTTAACATATCTATTTTTAAGTGCAAGCCACATAATGTTCATAAAAATAGCATAACATATTTGGGAACATCATATGTTTAATATGTTAGAACACTATAAATGTTTTTGGGGCATAACTTTTCAACACAACACAATAAGGCATAAAAGGTCCAACCATGAAGAATATGTAAAACCGTAGATGCTTGTTGTCTTATATATTTTGTTTATACAATAAATATTTTTGGTGTGTTTAACATCATTCAAATTAAATTATAACACGGTTGGTTGATAAGACCCCGGTCATTAGACACAAGAGAAACACACATTTTTTTGGTCAAACAATTTTTTTCGTTGTTCTCATTATCTCAACATACGTTCCCTTCAGAAGCGAGTAACCTAACGATCTATAACACCTTCAATTTTCTTGGGATAGTCCATTTGGTTAGTACTCCTTCGGTTTTCTAGCCTCAAAGTACGGCTTTCAATTTTCGGCGATCACCGTCCTCATTGGCAGCCAAGTTTTTTTCCCTTGCGAGGATGCCTTCTTTGAGTGATCTGTAGAAGAAGAATATTGCGGGGGCAAGATCTGCGAGATACGGTGGCGTGAGAGCAATTCCAACCGAATTTCAATGAATTGTTGCCATCAGCCTCTCAAATGACTTGTGGCCACGGTCGTTGTCTTGGTGGAACAACACTTTTTCTTGCTTACATATAGGGGCGCTTTTGCGCGCCGATTTCGACCTTCAAACGCCACCAGATAGACGCCACTATAATAGTCACTGTTGATGTTTTTTCGCCTTTCAAGATAATTCCGCATCAAAGAGGTTGATTCCATTGGTGCAGTCCAAAAAAACAGATGTGCCATCTTACTTTGCCTTCTCTAGCGGACTGTTTGGGTTCTTTCCACCTGTCGGAAGCACGGTTCACGGTCGAGCGTATCCACTCACCGACTGTCGATTGGAGGCTCAGGAGATGAGTGATGGAGCTCCATGTTTCATTCCCATCTTGTCTACAGCATCGACGGAAAACTCAGAATCATCAACACGTTGTTGTTTTTGCGTCAAATGTGAGCTCGCGCGGACCCAGATTTTGTCACACGAGCTTCGCTGTTATATCCAAATTTGATTGACATGAGATGACCAGACACGTCCTTTGAGTATGCTTTAAGGCCTCTGCTATCTTTGATCACACTTCATTTGTACGCTCACTATACAACCCATTGTGGGTCAGATCGATCGAAACCAGCTTTGTTCGTTTTGGGTATAATGAGAGCTCGCGCGGCACCCATTTGCACAGAGCTTCCGCAGTATCCAAATAGTTGTATAATGAGAGTGAAACAGCGTTTGATATCTTATAAGGCCTTCCTGCTATCTGTGATCACAATTCATTTTACGGTCATTCCAAAATACCATTTTTGTGTGATTTTTTTTGATGTTTCTTCATCGGGGGCTAACCACCTCTCTTCGGGGTCCTGACTGCGTTCACCGTCCTCGCTTGTGCTTCTTTTCAACCACGCTGAAGTTTTGACATTGACCAATCATAAACATTATGTCTGATTTCCTCCTGGGGCAGAAGCTCGCGGGAAAACTCATTATAAATCCAAATCGTTTCGCTTCCACCGTATTTTTTCATTGCAGAAAACAGCGATATTTTATTCAAAACACGAATTCCTTTTTTCCAATTTTGCAACAATAACAGAAAGTTGCTTTCACAAAAGACGCTCTATCTCACACCAAGCTAAATTAACTTCAGACATCAAAATCATTTGAAGGTTCGTCTTCCTATATAAATTAATAATTATGCAGTTTAACTTAGCGACCATCGTAGCCGGTACGCTCGCCAGTCTTAGGTGTGTCCGACCGGGGAGCTTATTCAGCCAAACGTATAAATATTCATTTTTTATTTGTATGATCCAACACAAGGTATCGCCTAAGTGTGAAAACGTTAATGTGTCTGAACAAAACAAACAAGTATTATGTTTGGACAAATCCGTGAAACTATTTATGCTTTGAGCAGAATATGTGTTCGGAGTGTGTAGTTACACAACCGCGATTTTTTTTGGTCAGGTCTGTAACTTGTAATTACTAACCAAAATTACACTCCTTACATCTTGCAATTTAGTCAACTTATGGTTTTAAGCTGAAATCAAAACAACAAAAATATGAAAATTATATAAATAATAATTTTGCATGTAAATAAGATTGACGAAAAATTCGGTAGCTACCACCAATTCAGTTGCATACGCTTGTACGTATACGAGAGTGGTCGGTAAATCGATTATGTTAAATTCCCTATTGCAATTACAGCCTTACTCCATAATCGACAAAAATGTAAAAAAAATAAAAATCCCAACAGACGTACAGTCGTGAGAAACTTCCTACCTATGTACCTACCTACATTTATATTGGATACACATTCATCATTTTGAATGAAGGAATTGAAATTTACATTTTCTTTTTAATCCCACTCATTAGGATGAACCAATACAAACAATTATCTTAAATCCCATCCCTTGCAGCTGCCAGGAGCTCGCTGTATAGCCATACTGGTTGCCTGCTTTTATTGTTCTGACAATTTGTCTGAAATCGAGGTGATTTGTTCGTTTAGTGTAGCGCCACAAAAGGTTTTCTGCTGTAATTTATTATCTGGAAAGACAACAAATGATCGCAAAATCGACACAAATTTAATCCCCAAGTATTGAGATTTGATTGTTTCAGAATCGACTGCCATCATTGGACAGACATTCGGTCTGTCAGTCACTCGCTGAGTCGATCGTTGTAGCAGGCTGTCGATTGTGTTCCATTCTTAAAAGCAATTAAAAATTTCAAAATCTTTGTTTGCGGATCCGGATGATCTTGCTCTGTGATGTGTTCTATTTGGATTGGCGTTTTGTTCTCCTCACTAAAGAAACAATAACACAGCTGGATGGATTGCAAGGATAAACGTCTGGCAACAGACAAACAAACAGTCATCGCGTCACTGATTTACTGAAAAAAGAGCAACATCAGCGAAAGTATCTGAACCTTGGACGGGAGTTGGGGGAGAGCCATCTCCGATGAAAGAAAACCCTAATGCCGGATGTTGGTCGTTTAAATTGCCCGTTTACACTGTGGTACAATGAGTGCTGGAACCCATTTTTTAACTTGGAATGCTCATACAAATCAAAATTAATTAACCCCCATGTGGTGGCCCAAAAGAAGAAATTTTGCTCATTAGTATGTTTGTTTCCTAAAGTAGTGGAAGCAGTAGTAGTAGTAGTAGATTTAATTACAAAACATTTTTCAAAAAGTTTCCAGTGCCTTCCCCCCAAATGTCGAGCAGCAAGTGTGGTACTCTGAGGCTCAATTAAGAGTTGTTCATCTTTTCGGTTACCGAAAAACCCGCATGCCGTTGTACGACATCAAATCTCAGCTAACAGGCTGCAATTAAGATTGACACTAAAAGACCAGCAAAATTCATAAACCCACAGATCCCTAGACTTCTGCTAGTGGGTGTTCCATGGGTAGATTTAAATTCTATTGCCACTCTTCTACTCAGATTGTTTGGGTGCCAATGAGAAAGAAGTTTTGTGTCCCATAAATATTCACACAAGTCTACGTACATCTGTATGTTCAAAGTCGAGTGTCACAAACAGTGCGCAACAAAAATAAGCAACTCAAAGTTGTTAAGTTGTAGGCCTAATGATTTTTTGTTTTCAAAAATTGTGCCAAAGTTTGTAATTTTCTATAGAAAACGAAAAGCTATTTGCCAAAAATTTTTCGTTTTTCTAATTCTACACATCCCGTATTGAGTCAATACCTAATCTGCCAATAAGATATAGCATTCACTAAAAACATATTGACCTAATATAACCCTTCAACCAAATCTTAGAATTAAGGAAATTTTAACTTAAAATTAAGGCT
>PGFW01015912.1:2384-17611 GCA_003123925.1 Haematobia irritans | reverse complement strand
GAGATTTCTCCACTGACCGTAGAGCCACATCACCAAATAATAACACCACTTAACTTATTTTTTCCGAAGCATAGCTCGTGGTATTCCTACTTGGGTTGTGTCCTTTTCGGATAGCTTTGAATATGCAATGCGGTCTCAGAAGCATATTCTCGTTATCAGACCAACCTTGGATCAATACCAGTTTCAAAATAGATGTCTAATAAACTCCCCAGAATTTCAAGAAAGAATGACAAATTGATTGACCTCAAATCTTTCGCACTCAAATAATGGGTGATTTTCAAACTGTAAGGTTAGTACTATACTCGGTTTTCCATCAAAACTCTTAAGTTGGAAGTTCAAAAATATGAAAAAAAAACAAGTTTATACAGTAGTAAGTTCGGCCGGGCCGAATCTTAAATACCCACCACCACGAATGAAATATAATAGTTTCCTTTGAAAATTTCAGGGGGTTTTGATGACAGATATTTTCCCAAGCAGATCAGTTCAACCAGTACGCTTCCCACAGATAAATGTAAAGATTTTACCTATGAAGACTAGATATAAACATCTCTTGTAAGTGCAAGAAAATGATGAAATAACGCCTTGATTTGAAATCTAAAATCTGTGAATTTTCATCCCAATTATTTAAATGACTACGAGAAGTAAAATCTGGAAATTTTGCATTCAGTTTCAAGCAATTTTCATGATCAGTGCGGCCTTTGGAGGCCTTACCAAATGGACCGATAAAACTACATCATATACACTTTGTTATGGGTCTATAATGCCAGTATATTTTCAATTTGTGGCAAATCGAATAAAAACTACAATTTCTACAAACCCTAGGAGTTAAATCGGGAGTTCGGTATAATGGGGGCTATACCAAAACATGGAAGGATACACACAGTATTCAGCACATTTAATTGTAGTTCTAGAATCTAGACCCAAATCGGGAGATCGGTCTATATGGGGGCTATATCAAAACATGGACCGGTACTCACCATTTTCGACACACGTCTTTAAGGTCTTAGAATGCCTCTAGATTTCAGATTTGAGGCAAATCGGGTAAAAATTACGGGTTCTAGAAGACCAAGAAGTAAAATCGGGAGATCGGTCTACATGGTGGCTATATCAAAAAATGAAGCGGTACTCACCATTTTCGGTACACGTCTTTAGGGTCCTAGAGTACCTCTAGATTTCAAATTTCAGGCAAATTGGATAAAAACTACGGATTCTAGAAGTCCAAGAAGTAAAATCGGGAGATCGGTCTATATGGGGGCTATATCAAAACATGGACCGATACTCACCATTTTCGGCACACCTCTTTAAGGTCCTAGAATGCCTCTAGATTTCCGATTTGAGGCAAATCGGGTAAAAATTGCGGGTTCTAGAAGACCAAGAAGTAAAATCGGGAGATCGGTCTATATGGTGGCTATATCAAAAATGAAGCGGTACTCACCATTTTCGGTACACGTCTTTAGGGTCCTAGAGTACCTCTAGATTTAAAATTTCAGGTAAATTGGATTAAAACTACGGATTATAGAAGCCTAAGAAGTAAAAAAAATATGGTGGCTATATCAAAACATGGACCGGTACTCACTATTTTCTGTACACCTCTTTATGGTCCTAGAATACCTCTAGATTTCCAATTTCAGGTAAATCGGATAGAAAATACACTTTCTAGACGCCCAAGAAACAAAATCGGGAAATTGGTCCATATGGGCGCTATACCAAAACATGGACCGATACGCACCATTTTCGGTACACTTTTTGATGGTCCTAAAATACCTCTAGATTTCCAATTTCAGGCAAATTGGATAAAAACTACAGTTTTTAGAAGCCCAAGACCCCAAATCGGGAGGTCGGTTTATATGGGGACTATATCAAAACTTGGACCGATATAGCCCATCTTCGAACTTGACCTGCCTGCAATCAAAAGACGAATCTGAAATATCGGAAATCGATATTTTGACGTGTTACAAACGGAATGACAAACTTATTATATCCCCGTCACCATTCTATGATGGTGGGTATAACAAAAAATTATTAACTCATCAATATTTCTATATTAACCCTCTAATGCCCTAAAGGCGGGCTTCATTTAATAAGGAAGCTTTTAGTAAAACACACCTTAAGACAACAAAATGGGCAAAATAAAAAGAAAACTTATTTGAAACTATTCAAGAGGCTTTGAAGCATACGCTGAATTTTACCGTATAAATTTTTCTTGCTTAGTTCTCTTGCTTTTGTGTCGTTAACATTGAACATTTAATCAGCTGGCAAAAAAAATTGGGGCATTAGAGGGTTAATTCATTGTTTTCACTGAAATTTTCTCAAATATGCAAAATACCGACTTTGCATAGTACCCACCGTTAGAAATGACAAGAACCTTTACTTTCCTCCATTTTTCTGGAATATACAAAATACAGACTTTATATATCGCCGACTGTCAGGAAATAATTTCTCTGTCACTGCTTGAATTTCCGCCGCTGCAATTATAAAAGGTCCGCCGGAGTTTCGTACCACGTCTCTTTCCTTAGACTAGAAGGCTTGGATGAACTTTCAAGGCTGCTACAATTATTAGTCCAAAAATTATATTGAATCCTTCTAATTACTCGCTTATGTTATGACCTTTCCGAATATTTTTCTAAAACTATCTTCAGTGTTCTCTTCAGCTCCTCATCGTTTATTTTCAATGCTTTAGATTTCACATATCGTTTGTGTGTTATTCACGACCAAGAATTTTTCCTTCATTCCTTAAATTTCAATATCTTCAACGGATCAAAAACCAACCAAAGACATAAATATCTTTGAAGAAGGAATAATCACTCGTCTCCTTAACTTTTCATTTTATATAAAACCCTTTCACCATAACCAAACTGTTTCTGCTGCTGCAACCAAATGAACATCCATTTCAGCAGCCAAGTATCTCCATCCTTATTGAATGACTTGCATTTGTTCTCGCCCCCAACCAGTTATGTATGGTTAAATCCTTAGGATGTAAAAATATCCTTTGTTTTCATAGAAGGCAGCATCTTTGGGTGGATGCTTTGCCCATCCAACTTTTGAAATTCCAAAGTTATCTTCACTTTACTTTGCCAAAGCAAAATTCCTACGAAAATCTTTGAGTGGGTATTTGAGAATGGGGAAACTCCTATTTGTTGAAAAATTTAAGAGCTGGGGTTTCGTCCTTATTATAAGACGATTAATATGAGGCTCATTTAACAGATAATTGCCACTTTGATCTTTTTTATTGTCTGAATATAGAAATAGAGAAAATGGTAATTTGGCCCATCAAGGCAAGAAAAAATTTTCTTATGGTGGGAATATACTCGGCCCCCTACTTCGGATTAGATTAATTTCTGGCAGTTCCTCGTTGAAGTTGTTCTCCAAGACAGAGGGAGAGGAAATGTTTTATCATGGAGGAAACACCATCACCTCTATTAGCGATGCCAAGGAAGCACAGCTTTATTTTGTTTCCCTGTCAAAATATATGGGATTTTTTCTGTCTTCTCTTATTTTAGCTAATTTGAGTTTAAAATACATGCCATAAAAATGTGTTGAGCTAAAGAGAAAATTACTTGTAATTAGCATAGAGTTTGAAGACAAGTTAAATTATCCTTAGGCTTTAAGTGTGTACAGTGGTAAAGGAGGTAGGATACAAAATTTTTTGAAAACATGTTGGGGGTTTATGTAAAAATCCCTATATTTTATTTCACAGAATTACTAAATTATGCCTTAAGGATTAATGGATTTTACGCAAACAATACTATATTTGTGTTCACTTTTCCTTTTGCATATCAAGTTTTCAAAGCGGTTTAATATCTTGGCGCCTAAAATGATGAAGCAAAACTGTTTACAGTGAGATGATCAAGTATATTTCTGTATAGAGTTCAAGTGTGGTGACTTTACGATAAAAATCGATAATAAATGGTTGTTAGGATAATTTTAAATTAAAAATTAAACTAATTTTATTTAAATGTAATTTTGTGATTTCACAAGTCCCTATTTGTGAAAAATCATTATAATTGCATTAAATTGTATTGTTGATTTCTTTCTGTATAAAGGTTGTCATACCGAAGGGTACAGCATCTTTTTGTTAATAAATAAATAATAAAATAAAAATTATAACCGCAAAGTTGTGATGACGCGAAAAATTCCTCGCCTCAGTAGTTCAAAATTATCGCCTAAAATTAATATGATTTTATTTCTAAAATATTATGTTTATAGTTAAATGTTAGTATTGTTTTCCGACCAATTTTGTCAACAGTCCTTAAATACCAACATTCTCTCTTTCTGTCAATCCAATATTCTATGAACCCTATCGTAGGTTGAAAAATATCATAACCGCAGCGGACGAACAAAAAACTGTTTTCATATGTACGATTGGGTGTAAAATTAATATCTTGGTAACTCATGATTTCTTAACACATCAACACAGAATATATTGCACTACAAAGAAAATTTCAATTAAATACTTTTTTTACTTGGCCTAAAGGTCAAGTGACTTTAGCCCAAAGTCTTGTTTCTCTTCCATGTCATGATATCCAATTTTAAGTCAAATTCATTAATTTATATGAAAAAGATACGACTACAGAAAAGTTTATCGAGACTTTTGGACCAGAGAATACTTTTAAACTGTATATGAAAAATCGCGTCTTCTCATGCTAAGAATTCATGATTACAGTTTTGCATGAGGAACATGAAATCTTTGCCTCACGACATATATCTTTTTTTTCACTCCATGAAGGCTACAATCTCTTGCTTCAGCGCAAAAAAGTCGTTAAAATGCCGATCGTCTAGCAAAACTTATCTCACCATCGAAATACGGTTACTACTTTGAAGTAGTCCACTAATTTTGATTATGTATTTTCACGCAATACACTCAAAGAAAAAATTACAGTGGAGTCCAAAAGACCTCAATTCATGATTCGCGACAATCTGCCTACTGCTTTATAATAAAGACCGTTTTATAGAAATCATCACTCTAGATAAAAAATGTATACCTTCAGATAGAAAAGCCTCAAACGAAGTCTTAGCCTAATTTTGAAGCTTTTTATCTTTAAACCCAAGATTCAACATCTCAGTCACTTTTAAAAATTATTTTCTTAAATATATTTTTTTACTTTAAGTAAATAGCCCTGGCTTGTAATATGACATATGGACTTTAAAGGAAGGTACGCAAATGCAAAATTACCTGCCCTATATTTTAATGAAGAAGTTTTTAAATTCAAAAGATAATATTTTTTTTATTTATTTTGTTTAAGGCGATATCCTGCTACAACAAGATTGAACTCGTATAATTAAATTACAGGAATTTTAATAAAAAAACAATATCCGTTATAAATTTAAAAAGCAAAAATGAATCATGATAATAATAATTTATATTAAAAATTAATGAAAAATGATTACAAAATTTTGATAAAAATGAAAATAGGTTTTAAAATTAAATTGATAAGGCTTTTAACAATTGAAAAAGTTTTGAACATTTGTGTGTTCATAACAAGATTATAATAAATAAATTTATAGTTATCCGTAAAAAAAATAAATAATAATAAAAAAAAATCATAAAACAAAGACATTCAAAATATAAATATTTGTTATGTTGATAACGGATTACACCGAAAAAAGAACTGTTTTATAGGAAAGATAAATGAACTACTCTGCGCGAAAAATTAACTACTTTTGTACTGCCATGCTTTGAGTATTTCCAAGAATTGTTGTTAAAACCAGGAAATTTAGTACCATGTTGATACTTTTTAACCGTTTGTTCTCGGAAATTTACTCCCTCGCATTGAAGAAAATTTAACTAAAAAGTGTAAATACGAGAAATCATTGGCGCCAAATCATGGACATTATTAACCAACAGTAGTTCATTCCTACTATTTTTGGGACCTCGTAAAACGAAAATTTTACATTGTTTTTAGTTAATAAAATGAACTTAATGTGTACGTACGGTCAATCGAACCGTTATACTCGGTGTTTAGTTCATAAAATTTGTAAGACATCGTAAAGAAATATGAAAATTTCATTGGAGCTGGTGGAAAAATTTCGCAAAAAAAACTAATAAAATGAAACTACAAAACAAATAAATTTGTTTGTGCAATAAAATAAGTTAAATTAAGGTGTTAGTTAACTACGGAATTTTTCTGTGTAATTAGTTTGCCAAAGACTGAAATCAAGCAAAAATCATTTTTTTAAATTTTCATTGTGTTTGTTATTTTGCTGCCAAGTTAGTAGGGTAATTTTTCCAGAAGCGTATGGTGTAAACAAAGAAAATTCCACCAGAGACTAGGCTTCGATACCGCATTGGACAAATATGTTTTTACCCCGGTCGATCTATTTAAACGAAGGCTTCTCATATTAGATACCATGCGTTGACCCGAGTTGATTATTTTGTGAAGGAATGCTAGTGACTCTATATTAATTCATATCATCAAATGATACCCAAATATCTACAGGATCTATAGTCGTGAATAGGGTCATAACGCCTCATATTCCATATGAACGTAAATCTTCCTACATCCATTATACGACAACAAGTTTAAGGTGTAATATGAGCTTGATAACAGATATTATTTTTGTAAAGTGCACCGAATCGATACACATGTTAGTTAAACAACAATTGCTCGAATATTTTTTTTAAATTATAAAACAAGTAAGTGAAATCTAAATGTCGGGCGGGGCGGACTATATTATACCCTGCACAACTATTGTAATCTAAATTTTCGATTTATCCATACCACATTCGTCAAGTTGTGTTGGTGCTATATATAAAAGTTGTAGCATACATACTTTTTGAATCTTCGATCTAGGACGATTGGATATACTTCTACCAAATTTATAGCTCAAAATTTACAATGCTAATTATACTCCCTGTGCAAAACTTCAACTAAATCGGAGAAAAAACTGGCCTCTGTGGTCATATGATGTAAATCGGCGAAAGCTAATATTGGGAGCTATATCTAAATCTGAACCGCTTTCAATCAAATTTACACACTTGACTAACTGCTTAATTGCACTCCTAGTGCAAATTTCAACCAAATTGGGCCAAAACACTTGCTTCTAGGACCATATTAGTCCATATCGGACAAAAGATATATATGGGAGCTATATCTAAATCTGAACCTATTTCAATCAAATTGAGTACAATTAACTACCCTACTAATGTGTCCTAGTGCAAAATTTCAACCAAATGGCCAAAACTCTGGCTTCTAGGAATATTAGTCCATATCTGGCGAAAGATATATATGGAAGCTATATCTAAAATCTGAACCGGATTTCAATCAAATTTGGCACCACACGATTCTATACTACTAATTGTAGTATAGTCGTCCTTGTGCAAAATTTCAAGCTAATCGGAATAAACCTCTGGCTTCTGGGTCCAATATAATGCATATCGGGCGAAAATATATAATGGGGAGCTATATCTAAATCTGAACCGATTTCAATCAAATTTGCACACATGACTAATACTAATAAATGTGTACCCCTAGTGCAACGATTTTCAACTCAAATTGGGGCCAAAAACTCTGCTTCTGGGCCAATATAAGTGCGATATCGGAACGAAAGAATATATATGGGCAGCTATATCTAAATTCTGAACCGATTTCTTCCAAAATCAATAGGGTTCTATTCTGACCCAAAAAGAGCAACGACGGTGCCAAATTCTGAATGCGATTGCGACTATAGTTGGGACCTAGACTTTTTTGATCACAAAAATCGTGTTTCACAGAACAGACGGACGGACATGGGGTTATAACGCTCAGGGAACACCCTGAGCATTATTGGCCTAAAGACAACTATTGTCTACTCGTCTCCTTTCTGGTGTTAACAAACATATCCACTAACTTATAATACCCTGTTCACAGTGTGGCGCCTGTTCTGACAATTGTATTGGCCTGTTCTAAATTTTTATTGAAAATTATTTTAAAGCAAAGATTAAAAAAAAAGTTTTTTACATTGTATTTTTTTATTTCAAAAATTCTTAGGTTAATAGTGGCAGCCCGAGTTAGTTTCAGGCTCACTTAGACTACTCAGTCTATTGTATTAAATTCTTCCTTAATAGAGCTCACATATATTTGAAGCTAATATATAAACAATTTGTAAATCCTTTATTAAATAAAAATAAGTTCTACCCACCACCCTCCCCCCACAAAAAAAGTCAGTGATAAAACCAACCACATCATTCATTTACCATAGATAAACCCTCGAACAGTGTATTTACACAAATCATTCCGAAAACAATATGCAATCAATCAATATGCAAATTACTTCAAAGGTGTCAGATTAAATTAAAAAACAGAATATCTTCATCTCACCCACATTGAAGCCAATCAAATTGACTGGCATGCAAATTTAGCATAGCAAACATATCCTTGTACACACACACACTCACGTACACTGGCTTATATTACAGTCAAACACATTTGCATAGAATATGCAAATGAAGTAAACCGAAAAAAAACACGCACACAAAACAATTTCCCAAACAACCATCTCTTAATGATATCTTCCTAACCTTTTTCTTTGCGTTTTATTTTTTCTTTTCAGGGCTCCCTTAACCTCCACAATACGTGGAGTAGGAGGCATTGGCCTAGCGAATGCCACAGGACGTGCTGAAAGTAGTATTGGCGGTTCTGAATACAGTTTCCCACCCAGTTATCGTTCACGTAATACCACACCTGGTACTATCAGCAGTGAGCGGAGCATTGAAACTGAACCATCGGGACGTCTTTTGGCCAATGAGGATATACCTGAGCCATTGAGTGTGGAACAACTCTCTGAATACAATACCCTACAACAAAGGACAATGCAACGACGGTTAAGTTCAACTCCAGCCACACAACTCTCATTGACAGCCAGCACGTTAACAACGACATCAGCAGCAACAACAATACCAGCAATGACATCAACCAATTCAAGGAGTAGCAGCAGTGGTGGTGGTGAAGTGCTCAACAGTAAAACCCTAACGGAAGAGAAGCGTAATTCCTTGCAATTGGATAGGAATTGCATAATAAGCCAGAGAGATACTTCAAGTGATAAGAAAGATGACTTAGTTACTATTGTTACCATAACACCCCCACAAACGACAGCAACAGATAATAACAATGCAGCCGCCGTAGATACGGTTGAAAGTCAAAATACTACCAATTTAGATATGAGCCAAAGTGGTTCAAGAGAACAACTAGAAATTTTGGCACATTTGTAGAGAAACTTCTTTTGGGGTCTGCAAAACGAAAAAATAGAGGGCAAGTGGATTAAAAATATCTAAAAAATCCTAAAAATTTTTCTATTTAAATTTTATTAAGCTTCTTCACAATAAAATATTGTAACATTTTAAGGCTTAAGGAAACATAACCAGTGATAATTACAAAAATAGAAATCAGATTCTAAAGATAGGATATTAAGGCAGGCATAAAGTAAATAACAATGCTGGTATTCTCTTACTTAAAAAATATTATAGTGAAAAGAGAGAGATAAAAACACCCTACAAAAATGCATAAAAATCCCGTCTAAAATGAAAGAAAGGTTTCCAGTACATTAAAGTTCAACAGGCCATATTAAAAGGGATATTGAATTACCATACACACGCACACCTACACATGAATACAAAGGCATAAAAAGCCACAGCCAAAACGCCAAAAAATCACATATGAAGCCCATAACGGCATGCAATTGATAAATAAGAAACAAAAAAATCCAAACATATTGAACTGGGATTTTGTTTTGCTAAAAAAAAAAAATCGCTAGTCACATTACTAACCCACAAGCCAAAGCGCACAAATATTGAAAATGCAAAAAAAAAAAACACAAAGCAAAATAACCAATCAAAGGGATCGCAAAGTCAATTTGAGGCGTTACTTTCCTAAACCGCATAGATGGTTAACTGGGTCAATTGAGATGAATTTTTTCAATCTTACCATAGAAATAAAATATCGATATTTATTATTTTTCTTAAGCAATTTTTTTTGCATTAGCATTTATTTTCTGTAATAATGTTGTTTGTTTTGGGGGGTTTCCTTTTGTTTTTTATTAAATTTTTGTTTTTAATTATTTTGGTTTGTTGTTGTTTGTTCATTTCTAATTTACATATTTGTCGTAGCGTATATTTTTTTTCTGTAGGAGTTTTCTCTCTTTTGTTTAATACTTATAAATTACATATAAACTTTAAATTTAAGGTATCAATGTCTAATATGTATATATTAAATTTGAGTTGAATAGGAGTAGTAGTAGTTGTGTTTTAAATTAGATACTGTAATTTGTTATTGTTTAATATTTAAGATATATTTGATATATATTTTTTTTAATAGGTTTGTATATGCTTTGAATTTTCTTTTACCAAAAATGATTATATATTATTATTTACATTATAGATTAAAATAAAAGTTTTGTTTTTTTTTGTATTTTCTTAATTTATATAGCTTTTGTTTATAACATGATTCGAGATATTATGTTTTTTGTTTTCGGTTTTTATTTTTCTTTTTCTTAAATTTTATATACAAATAATATTTTACACAATTGTTTTGTTTTGTGTGTGTATGTGTTTTTCGTTTTGTTTTTTATATAAAAATAAAATACCTTTGGATTAATAATGAGAATATAGTATTAGTTGTTTCCAGACATATAATGTGTAAATATATGTTTGTATTTTCTTATAAAAAACTAATTGGCAAATTTTTATAACAAAGTGTGTGTTTTACAATAATACAGTTGTTTTTGTTTGTTTCTTGTTTGTGTGTAAGTTTATATATAACACAGTGTATAGAATAGTTTAGATTAAGATTTACTATACATGAAACTATGGTCACATTTGCCATAAACAATGCTAAGGACAAGGCAAGTGCATTCTCATGGCAAGTTTATTTTTCAATTCGTATTTTCGCAAAAAAAAAATCAAACAAAAATGTAAGAAGCGAATGAGAAAGGCTAATACCAGGCAGACCCATATTACGCTAAGCCCAAACTAACGTCAATAAGAAATTTGTATCCATTTTTTGGTGTTATAGTTCACACTGGTCAAAATGTTTATTTGGCGAACATTAAAATATCAAACAAACATTTTTTATCACGACTGAAAAAATAGAAAGAACTATTATACGAGGTTACGGGATTGAACACCGTTTGCCGGCTCTTGCCAAAATTAATCTACCAAAATTTTAAGAAATTTACCACAAAATGCTATCAAATTAAAAAAAAAATCTTATTTGAAAAATTTGATGATTGAATTATGAAAAATTTTGATTTTTTTCTCGAAGACATTTATATTATTTATTTAGAAACCTTAATTTCAGCATTTGCAATATTATAATATTATGATCCGCTCCTATAGCGCGACAATTTTTTTTGGGTTTTATTAAATATCCCTTTAAATGTAAAAGTGTTGAAGTTTAAATGTTTTAGCGATAGCTTTCTACTAAAAGGGTAACCTAACGCACAATGGACGACGAAAACTAAATCTTTTATAGATATTAAATATAAAGATTTTTTTCTAAATTTTGTTTCTATAAGAAAATGTTGTGCAAAATTTTAATTTCTAATAGAAAATTGTGTCAAAATTTTTTATTTCTATAGAAAAATTTTTGCAAAATTTTATTCCTGTAGAAAAATTTTTGCCAACATTCTTATTTCTATAGATAATTTTGTGAAAATTTTATTCTAATAGAAAATTGGTGTCAAAATTGTTATTTCCATATAATTTTTTTTTTAAAGTTGTAATTATTAGAAAATTTTTGCAAAATTTTATTTTCTATAGCAAAATTCGATTTCCCTATAAGAAAATTTTACGCACAAATTTAATTTCTATAAAAAAACTTTTGCAAAATTATCATTATCAACAGAAAAAGTTTGTCACATTTTATTTTTATAGAAAATTTTGTCGAAATTTTATTTTATAGGAAAATTTAGTGCAACATTTCTATAGAAAAATTAGTCAAAATTTATTTC
Organism: Haematobia irritans; assembly: GCA_003123925.1. Taxonomy (NCBI): domain Eukaryota; kingdom Metazoa; phylum Arthropoda; class Insecta; order Diptera; family Muscidae; genus Haematobia; species Haematobia irritans. The sequence continues at coordinate 5,689 of PGFW01015912.1, read as the reverse complement.
ATAAGAAGAATTTTGTCAAAATTTTATTTCTATAGAAAGTTTTGTCCACCTTTCGTTTCTATAGAAAATTTTGTCAACATTTAATTTCTAAAAGAAAATTTAGTACAAAAGTTTTTCTATAGAAAAATATTCTCAAAATTTTATTTCTATCAGAAAAAATGTCTCTCGAAAAATTTTATTTCTATAGAAAATCTGTGTCAAAATTTTATTTATATAGAAGATTTTTGCAAAATTTTATATCCTATAGAAAATTGTGCCGCCAAATTTTTATTTATATAGAACATTTTTTTGCAAAAATTTTATTCCTATAGAAACTTTTTTTCCAAAATTTTATTTCTATAGATAATTTTGTAAAAATTTTATTTATATAGCAAATTGTGTCAAAATTTTCTTACTTCTATAAATTTTTTTTTAAGTTGTTAATTATATATAATATAATGGTCTTGCACAAAGTTATTTTCCATAGAAGACTTTCTGCAAAATTATATTTCACAAAAAAAAGCCTTTTGTTCAACATTTTATTTTTATAGAAAATTTTGTCAAATGTTATTTCTATATAAAATTTTTGTCATATTTTTACTTCTATGAGAAAATTTAAGTCAACATTTCTAAAGAAAATTTGTCCAAAAATTTTATTGCTATAGAGCAATTTTTGTCAAAAATTTTATTTCTAATAGGAAGTCTTGTCAACTTTCAATTCCTATTAGAAACAATTTTGCTCAAATTTTATTTCTACTGAAAAATTTTCTCAAATTTGATTTCTATAGAAAATTTTCTGCAAATATTTTATTTCTATACGAAATTTTCTCCGAAATTTTATTTCTTTAGATAATTTTGTGAAAATTTTATTTCTATAGAAAATTGTAATCAAAATTTTATTTCTATAGATAGTTTTGTGAAAATTTTATTTCTATAGAAAAATTGTGTCAACACTTGTAACTTATATAAAAAAAACCATTTTAAAGTTGTAATTATATACGAAAATGTTTGCAAAAATTTTTAATTTCTATAAAAATTTATTTCTATTGAAAAATTTTCTGCAGCAAAATTTAACTCTCATAGAAAACTTTTGTAAAATATATTTCAAACAGGTAAAGTTCTGTCATAAATTTATTTCTAAAGGAAAGATTTTGTCAAAATTTTATTTCCTATGAAAATTTGTCAAATTTTAATTTCTATAAGAAAATTTTGTCAAAAGTTTTTTCTATCAGAAAATGTTCTCAAAATAAATATTTCCTATAAGAAAATTTTCCTCAAAATTTTTCATTTCTATAGAAAAATTTTCTGAAAAATTTTTCATTTCTATAAGATTTTCTGTCAATTTTTGTCAACATTTTATTGCTATAGAAAATTTTGTCCAAATTTTATTTCATATAGAAAAGTATTGTCAAAGCTTTTAGTTTTTATAGAAAATTTTAGCTCAAAAATTTTATTTCCCTAAATAGAAAATGTTTGTCAAAATTTATTTCTATAGTAATTTTGTGAAAATTTATATTCTATAGAAAATTGTGCCAAATTTTTATTTCTATAATTTTTTTTAAAGTTATAATTATATAGAATTTTTTTATTTCTATAGAAATAAATTTTCTATAGAAATAAAAAAATTATTTCTATAGAAAATTTTTGCACAAATTTAATTTCTACAGGAAAATTTTTGCAAAATTATATTTCAACGGAAAAGTTTGTCAAAATTTTATTTGTATAGAAAATTTTATCAAAGTTTTATTACTAAAGAAAAATTTTGCAAAATTTTATTTGTATAGAAAATTTTGCCAAAATTTTATTTTTATAGAAAATTTTGCCAAAATTTTGTTTCTATAGAAAATTTTGCCAAAATTTTATTTCTATAAAATATTTTGTCAAAATTTTATTTATATACAAAATTTTGTCAACAGTTTATTTCGATAGAAATGTTTATCAAAATTTTATTTCAACAGAAAAGTTTATAAAAATTTTACTTCTATAGAGAATTTTGTCAAAATTTTATTTCTATACAAAGTTTTGTAAAAATTTTATTTCCATAGAAAATTTTATCAAAATGTTATTTCTATAGAAAATTTTCTTAAGATTTTATTTCTATAGGAAATTTTGTAAAAATTTTATTTCTATAGAAAATTTTGTGAAAATTTATTTCCACAGAAAATTTTGCCAAATTTTATTTCTGTAGAAAAATTTTGTCAAAGTTTTATTTCTATAGAAAGTTTTGTCAAAATTTTATTTCTACAGAAAATTTTGTAAACATTTTATTTCTTTTAGAAAATTTTGTCAAAATTTTATTTCTATAGAAAATTTTGTCAAAATTTTATTTCAACTGAAAATTTTGTCAAAATTTTATTTCAGCAGAAAATTTTGTCAAAATTTTATTTCTTTAGAAATTTTTTCCTAATGTGATTACTATAGAAAATTTTTGCAAAATTTTATTTCTATAGGAAATTTTGTAATTTATTTTATTTTATTTCTAAAGAAAATTTTGTGAAAATTTTTTTCCACAGAAAATTTTATCAAAATTTTATTTCTGTAGAAAAATTTTTTTTAAAGTTTTATTTCTATTGAAAATTTGGAAACATTTTATTTCTGTTCGAAAATTTTGTCAAAATTTTGTTTCTATAGAAAATTTTGTCAAAATTTTATTTCTTTAGAAAATTTTTTCAAAAATTTATTTCAATAATAAATTTTGTCAGAATTTTATTTCAACAGAAAATTTTCTCAAAATTTTATTTCAACAGAAAATTTTCTCAAAATTTTATTTCTATAGAAAATTTTTCCAAATTTTATTACTAAAGAAAATGTTTGTAAAATTTTATTTCTATAGAAAATTTTTTCAAATTTTATTACTATAGAAAATATTTGCAAAATTTTATTTCTATCGGAAATTTTGTAAAAATTTTATTTCCACAGAAAATTTTGTCAAAATTTTATTTCTGTAAAAAATTTGTCAACATTTCATTCTCTGGGAACTTTTTTCAAAATTTTATTTATAAAACTTTGTCAAAATTGTATTTCTATAGAAATTTCTACGAAAATTTCTATTCCTATAAAATTGTATATAGATCGCGTAGACTGAAAAGTCAAAGGAATTTCCTTTAGATACAATTCGCTTTAAAATTAATTTTGCCTACTTAATTCTCGGAAAAAAATTTTATTTATTTTTTCTTCATGTGCTATCAAAGTTTTTATGAACTTTTAACGACATCTTATGTGTTCAGATCAGTTCGACTCAAGTAGAAATTATGCTATGATTCAAGTAAAAAAAAAAAAAATTTTTTCGCATTCATTTTAAGGACATGAAATCTTTAGCCTCACTA
>PGFW01015902.1:0-12143 GCA_003123925.1 Haematobia irritans | reverse complement strand
CCAAATTTACCGATTATTTGGTCATCGCCGACAATTCGTATCGAATGGCCACACTGTAAGATTCTTTACTAACACAGACGCATAATGCGAACGGCACATTCTTTCGTGAAATGTTTACACACATATTTTTAAGTGTTAACGTCCTTGTATAAACAGTGATTTTTTCATCCGACAGGCATCGCTCGTTTTGCATTTATCTTCACGGCGTGAAGCTTGTCAATTTGTTATTTTCCAAATGTTTGCAATTGACATTTTATTATTTTAATAAATTTATTGTAAAAGATCCTATCCGTTGTTTATGTGTATCAAATATATTGTGTTATTTGTGGCAGTGAATAAAGAAGTAAAGTTTATATGATAGATTTTCTAAGACTGGCGTTCCAAGTAAGTTATCTGTTTAGCAAAATCCTTCATACCCATCATATTCATCAATTTCATTCATGAATAGTGGTCGAATAGATTTAGTGAAAAATGAATGTCCTATTTGTATAACAATAGAGTCCAAAAAAATTTTGTTGGAGTAACCAGTTTTAGTGAACATGAATACCTACGTGCATGAATGTTTCGTTATTGGAATTACCTAGTTTGGAGTCTCCAGATTTTTGATTCTTAAATCGATACAACAAAGTGGAAAGAATCCAATCGTAGAAAATAAAAAGTATATTTGACAATTTAATAATTTCATTTATTTATTTAATTTGTTTTCCATAAATATACCCATTTAATTAATTGTGATCGATTTCAGCTTCCTAGCATACAATGGGGACGTGGAAGTGAAATTGATGTGGTTTTCAAATTGTTTTCGTTCCTTTTCTGGTTGGGAATTTGGCATTAATTTACTGAATAAATATGAGAGTGACCTGTCATTTCAAAAATGTGACTTGAACTTGACTCCATTAAATCTATTGCTATATTAATGTGCCGAATTTCTTATTTAATTAAAAACAGCTTTCGTGATTTGGCAGGCGAATTTAGTAGCATAGCTGGATCGTTCCTTTGGAAGGGTCAATCTTAATCTTATGGCCAATTATTTTACGAAATGATGGGGAAGATTTTAAATAAAATCGCACTTTGATGACATTGTTTTTTTTTTGATAATTTTCGTACAGAATCATTAATTATTAATACATTCGGTGCAACTTTTATGGAATGCAATAACCAAAGTGCAACAAGCTACCATAAAACATGGGTAACCAATTATAATGCGATATGCGAAGAGATGCGGGAAAACTTCTGCTAGTTTAAAAGGATAAAAAGTTTTAATTGTAGTTAACCTTTATTTTAGGAAAAATATATTTCAGGACTAGTGCAGTATTTCTTAATTGATTCCAATAATGTCGGGAACCCAAATGATTTTAAATTTGGTATGGCATTTAATTTGGAGGAATAACGTTTGCTCAGAATCAACTCTTGACTCAACAACTTATAGAAATCTAGATTGATTTGATACCCGAAAGTATGGCAATATATAAAATATACATAAAAATGGCTAATGTCTATAGACTATACTGTTTAGAAATAGTTTCCAAATAAAGAAAAAAGAGATATTTGTGTCTTGTAATTATCGTAATCGACGTAGAATTAATGTTGCCCATCGACGTAGAATGAGCGTAGCCCTTGTGTAAAGTATATTGCGGACTGTCACCATATCTACTTTGGCGGAATTAATGAGAATAAAAGTTGTCCCAAAGGTTTCTGTTAATAAATGTCGCTTGAAGAATATAACACAAAATAATCTACACGGGCTCGTTTTGATAAAAAAAAATATAAATAAAAATAAATGGTATGGAACTTCATTTGTTTTAATGAATATGTAAATAAAATTTAATATAAATAAAAAAAAAGTAGCAGTATTTAATACTGATTGATATTAATTACCACAACAAAAATGAGATTTAAGTTTAGAATAAGAAAAACAGGTTTAAATAGAATAATATGATATACATGTTATATATTTTTATGTGACAAATATGCGACTACATATGCTCTTATTATTTTCAATTATTTACAGATTGTTCCCTTCTACATGTCATCAAGTGTGACCCGAGCAAGAAATCGAATTATGACCACCTTAATGTTAGTTTCATCCGAAGTGTACGAGGCAATAAGCTCCTAACAATTAATGGCAAAAATTACACCCTTAATCGTCGCATAAAAGATGTTTGCTACTGGGAATGTGTCAAAGTACGTTGTAAATATACAAAATGTACAGCTCGGGTAATAACAAAATTCAACCGAATAGCATCCCTAAGAGGTCACCATAATCATAACTAATTCATTAGAAATAGGACTAAGAACAATGTATTCACTATCTTTATAAATATCAGCTTTCGGATACTCATAATATTTAATGAAATACAAGTAGATTGATTTCCCATCTAAGGCGGTGTATTATTTTATCCCAATTACTTGTGTATGTAATTTAAAATTTACTATTTGTTAATTTTTATTTAACCCTTTGCAGATGTCAGAAAAGATGGCCGTTCAAAACCTGGAGAATGGATAGAAGATCTATACACTTTTGTTCGCAATCGACGAGGTGGTCTAAATTTAATATATAATGGCTTCCTATATACAGCCGAAAGAAGGTATAACTCAACAATTAATTGGGTGTGTAATAAAAATAGTAATAGTTCATTACGTTGCCCAGCTAGATGTGTGACTGCAGGCAAAAACACAATTAAGCTTGGCCGTAAGAAACATAATCATGACGTGGTGGCGGAGATAAAATATGCAGATAAATAAAAGAGCAAATCAATTTAAACCGCTATTAGTTTCATAAAATCTAGCACCGTTATTTTTAGATCTTAGTAAAATAGCTTTCATTCCTACGAAACTTTACTACAACCATTTATCGTATAATAAAGTCTTATCTGATTTGTTCTATTTCCACCTTTGTTTCAGCCTTCAGGCGTGGCAGTTTTAAGAACTATACGATTATAAACAACTATCGCTTTGTCAAGAGTTCCAAATCCGCCAATGCGTTATACTTAAAATGTGCTAATTTTCGAAAACAATGTCGAGCTCGGGCTGTAATACGAAGGGACACATTGAAGGTGCATTTGAAAGATGAAAATCACAATCATCCACGCCATATACAAACCACCCATCAATATTACCCCATAAAGCTTGAAAGCACTGACCGTTTCGAAAACTAAAACCAATAGGGACTGTGTTCATTTACATTCAATAAGTAATATACGAAATATCAAAATAAAATTACCATTTGTTCCTAAAAAGACAAAACTAAATAATTCATGACTTTCTTGCACACAACTAAGAGAAATTGTATCCCAAGGTGTTATTTCAAAGCTTTATTTATTTTATTTCATTGTTTGGCAGCTCATCCAGTTCCTGCCCGATATATTTTATCCAGACGAGGTACACAATTGGTACTGTTTAGACACAACACCTATACTCCCAACTCCAAGCTGAAACCGGAATCGACGAAACGTGATTGGAAGTGCTCAATGTACCACAAAGCAAAGTGCAAGGCCCGATTAGTAACAAAGTTTACATCTAATGGCGATATCATACATGTTACATGTGCACACCACTCACACCCGCCCATGTATCCATCGGGCGGAAAAGTGAAGGAAATGTATTAGACATAGTCATAACAAAAGATTTGGACAAGCACAGTGAGTATTTTATATTTAAATGCTAACTCTGTTTAGTATTATCTTTTGATTTGTGAAAATAAAGAGACTACTATTACTAAGTAAATATAAACAATGGGATATTGTTACTTTTTTAATGATGACAAATTTGTATGAAACAAGGTTGATGCAAATAAATTTGCAAAATAGTCATTCCTACTAATCATTATGCTTTATTTTATTATTTTCAGAGTATCGTGTAATTTGCGCGAAAAAGGAGGAAAAAGTCTTGGATCCAAAAATACCTGTAGAGGAGGATGCTAAGCCTCCAATTGCAGTAGCCATGCACACAAATCAAGAACTAGAATTTATTCCAGGCCAAAGAGGCAAAAATCTATTGCTATACCAAAACTATACTTATTCCAAAAATAATAGACAGGTACAGGATCTACCATATATTGGAAGTGTCGCACTGTGAGGGATGGAAATGCCTGCAATGCTCGCGTAACCACTTTCTTGAGGCCCAATGGCCTTTACAACATATGTCTCACAAAACCCCATCACAACCATCAACCTACAAGTCGGCTTGGAAGAAAAGCAAAGCCAAAAGCTGAAGATCCTTATTATTAATTTTGACAAGAGTAATAAAGAACTACACTAAGCCAATTTATAAACTGTATTATTATCATAGAGTGTTTCATTTCTTTATTTCTAAGATTATTCACAACTTATAATATATATTCACTAAAAAATGTTGTATTTTTCCCGTTTCATTTCGTTTACCAACAACAATTTAGATGAACCAACGGTGGCTGTGTATTCGGCTACATCACGCGGAAGGATACAGCTGATCTATGGCGGCCAACCTTTTATTTTCGAAAAGAAAATCAAGCTTCCCAACAACGAGGAAAAGAAGTACTGGCGATGCAATCAATGGTGGAATCAGAAATGCCGCTCAAGGGTGTGTACTATAAATGACATGGTCCTCCCTCTTAACCGCTATCATACCCATGAAGAGATAGTGAGGCGTAAAAAGAGAGTGCGCAAGAATGTCTCAAGTACCGGCCAAACTCCAGATAAAACAAATAACAAAAGTTCCGTGGTGGAAGCAACTACTAGTGCCTCGGGAACGTTGGATTCAACGCTTGGAATGCATTTAAAATATGAGGAAATTGTGGCCGATGTCACAGATATGGTTGAGCCAACATCAATTGTAATGACCAAGAAATAGACACCCACACAATTTAATCATAAATAATATTCGAAATATGTATGTAGTAGTTGTGCCCCAAAATATTTTCTTGCTTATTATTACTATTTTTATTGTCGTAAATGTTTTAAGTTTTATTGAGAATAAAAACAAAAATATCTTAATAAATTAATGGTAGATATTTGTAATGTCTTTGTATTTGTAGGTAATTTCTATCACCACATTGATTAAAAATCATCTAACCAACAATGTTTCGTTCTTCTTTTTTTCTTTCGTCCCACTTCCTCAAACATTTAGCTTATACTTTTAATAATTTCTATTTCACTACTGGACAACGTTCTTCAGTCAAATTGGTTTACAACAACTATCACTTTGTAAAATTTATGCAGAATTCAAGAGGTACTAAATGGATTTGTGCAACCCGTTCCTCAACAAAGTGTAGAGCCCGTGTTCGAACTACGAAGGATTCTAAATTGGAAGTGTTGTACGGTGAACACAATCATGGTTTGAAGCACATGAAGTTTAAATATGAAGGGAAATCTAGAAATAGTTCCAACTCTAATGTTAAAACTTATATCGAATAAAAAATCCTAGCTCTGCCTGCCATAAATAAAGATTTGTTACAAACGTTTTTAAATTTTATTTTAAGAGTACAGATGATAATGTTCAAAAGGTCTTACGCTACATTATGTATCTCGTCAAAACATGCCTCACACATCCAACATCCACCCGGACAAGCTGAACAGAAGGTAGTAATTTTGGACAATTCTTTTTTGTCAATATCTGGGTTCTTCAAGCAATAAACACAAAGGCCCAATAATCTCTTACGATTTACCACATTTAGGGTATGACCTCCGGGGGCTTCTTTCAAAACTTGTTTAGGGCTGTTTAATCGCTTCGCTACCTCTTTCTTGTCCATCGGCTCAATAATAGTATTTTTCGGAGTTTCGGAAGATTGCTTCTCCAGGGCTGTAGGACTAGACAATTTTTTAATAGTGTATGGTTTGCTTGGTTTAGTAGCCAAATTTGCCTGTTTGTTTATAAGGAATTTCGAATCTCGGATCTTGGGCATTAAAAAGATGTTACTCCTTTTCATCAAATCAACTGTAAGTACAAAATAAAGTAAACATAATTAGTACAATTCTAAAGCATTTCTATACTTCTTTTTATTGGGTATCAATCAAAAGAATCATTATGACATATTTCGGTAGATTTATTTTATTATCCATCCATTATTTATTGATACACTTTAGGTATAAATGATTTCTGTTTTCTTGCTTCGTGTGTATGTTGATCTCTTGTTGCTATAATTTGCTTATTTTTCGTAGTTAATTGGGCCAAACATTTATGCCTTTTGTAATCCGTACATCGCCAGTGAACTACACACGTAGCTGCCGTTCTGCGGTAACAGGAGTAGGAATAGCCTTTAAATACTAAATGGCCTCGACAGTTGTATGTGAAGATATGTTCTATTGCATCTGTGAGGAGTAGTGTAAAATTTTATAATCAAAAACAATTAAAAATTCACATAAACGGTCGAAAGAAGCAATAAAAAAATTTATTTGAATTTTGAATACGGATTTTATTTATCACATTTCTAATTTTTTTGTTCTTTTGCCAACTTTCTTTGTTCGTATACATATTTCAAAGATCCCTTCTTTCGCCTTTCTTTCAAAATGCTATGATTATGATCTTCATCGACAATAGACACTCGATCCCCGGATGAATTGGTTCGAACTCTTGCTTTGCAGCTGAAAAAACAAAAATTAAGTAGAAGTTATATGATATTTATCAAATGTCCTGAAACATGAGAATTAAAAGCATATACTTGGGAGTTAAGTGGAGGTACATTTTATATGCGTTCTGTCGAATGATGCCCTCATAAATGGATGATACATATTTGTTTTTAAATATTTTTGGAAATTTCCATTTTCTTATTTTTTGTTACTGTTACTTGTAAAACCGGCAAAATTAAAAGTTCGAGCGATTTATTTAATGCTCAAAATCAAAATATAATAAGCTGTACAAACTTTCCAAATATATATACCACAAAACGTCTGGGTAAAATAATTACTAAACTAAATAGTACTACTCACCTGAGCGGTCGAAATTGTACACAACGCCAATAAATGGTGCCACCACGAACTCTATGTCGAGTGTAGGGGAACCCATCTAAAACCAATTGGTACGATCCTTTAAGAGATGATCGATACTTTACACGGTTTTGATCGGTTATTGGAATGCCAGCACCTAAAAATGTAAGAATGAAAATGTTAATCGAAATATATGCATATTAAAAATTAATATAGCGTATATAATTACCTATTTAGGACATATATGAATGATAATATGCATAAATAATACGTACTGTCTTATTTTAACGGGAAAATTCATACGTATGCTTACGATTTTATTTTTTATTAAATTAGGAAGAGGAAAAGAACATTTATACATGTTAAATAAATAATAACTAAATTTAATTTATATTTTATAATCAATCATCACTGATTAACATCAATGTAGAATGGCTCAAAATATGTTGCTCTGCGACAGACAAATGCCTGCTTTGATGTTGGGTGGATGATGAAATTTGTATTGTGTCCTTGACATTGCCATCGACGGATAGAGCTCGCCTTTGTAGTTTTATTCGAGGCATCATTGATGTGTTATTATGAGTTGTCGATCGGTTACGATCCATCATTTTACTTATTTTCTCCGTGTGTGGCGGGTGATTGTGTTCTCCGCCAGATAGACACTTTAGCCTACCATTTTCCAGAACACAGCGAGATCTACATCTTTCAGATTGCACCTTTTTCGAATAGTTATGACAGCGCCAATACTCTTTGTTATTTTTCCGGCTATGGCAATTGTACATATAATCTTTGAGTACCAGACAAGGCGTAGACCAAGGACTCTCAATGAATACAAGTTTGGTGTCTAAATATGAAAGAAAACAAGAAGATACGTACAAATATTAGTAAGGAATACAAGATATTATTTATGTTTAATTTTCCATCTTTCGACACTCGTAATTATCTACCAACATTCATAACCAATACATTTATTGCTATATACAATTGATTTTTTTTTTAATTTTTGATCAATAGAGAAAAACACTTAAATATTGGAATTTGGCTACTTTATTCTGTTTCCATAATCTTCTACACGTTATCGTCTTTCATTATCTGGGCCTTTATGTCAAGGCCGGGACATGTTGCGGGTACATACAGCTTAAACTCTTTCCCACTTTTATGTGGTAGTATATCAATATTTGTCATTGATATTAATTCAGTTATATTTGCACTATCCGGTTTCAGCTCAATGTAGTCGCCTAAATCTTCCTCTTCATTATACAAAGGTCTTTGGTTTATTCTCTGTGTATGATCCTCGTGATTGTGCTCTCGATGTGTATACGAGCTATTACCAATTCATTTTTCTTAGTTATGACTACAGCTTTACATCGCATCTTGAGGACATCGATGCACCTCCATGTGGTGTGTCCATTCGCCTGTGTTAGCTTTTTGTTGTATATAAATCCATTGTAGACCAACTGGGCGTTTTTCTTCTGACTTCTAATGAATTTGACAAAGCCTGAAATGTTATAAAAACGTATCTTGCATTTAGGCTATTATTCATTATAATTTTATAGGACCCCAAAATTCAATATGTTTTCAACTAACACCAAAAAATTAAACACAGGTAATACTTTGATTTACAACGACTTTATTTCATAGTACTTTTTTAATATTCACATATGATAATAGCAAATACTTACATTTTATTACTACCGGCTGGAATTCGATTGGACATTGCAGTACAAGATAAGTGTACAGCACTTGGAGTGCTGTGAACCTAGTTGAAAACTTATGGGAGGGAATAGTCAGCAGAAGGTCGAGGCAGGTAAGGAAATAGGGAAACATTCCAAAAAAATGAATACACATGAACGAGGAAACCTCATTCTTATTTAGCTTTTAAAGAAAAAAGCCTTCCATCACAAAATAATGCAGTTAAAACAGCAAAAATTGGACTTGTGATGAGGATTACAACTTACCAATATGACTCGAAATGCATACCATACAAAACTCATTCTTTTCAATTGGATGTCGTATATGGCCAACTAATGTAGTGGACGAAACCACTGCTAACATAACATTTAAAAGGATAATAGGTTGTTTGAACCATTATATAAAATTAATTTCTGTCTATTTTGGTTGTTTCACTGGCCGAAGATCACAAATGGCTGGTAAATACGACAGACATCACAACGCACAATTTGCGTCTTTTTATCAGAGATAAAACATTTATCTTTACAATATCACTGTTTCCACTCCTCACAATTTTCACTTTCACAAAAGATTGATTGTTTTTAAGTTTTTGTATATTTATTGTTCTTCAATTTACTCGATATCTGTACTTGGTACTGTCAAATAATAGGATGTACAAGAAGCTTTGATAAAGGCGGACGAATAAACCGTCATCTAATGGGGCGTTTGCATGAACAAGACAGGCACGCAAAGCGAGAATTTGTTTTTGAAGAGCATCTAATGCGCCGTCCACGCACGTAATACAGCTTTATCCGGAGACGCTGCTCATCGCTCGAAGATCAACTCACATATATTTGGCCACATGTATACAGTTACGTCGCGAAGGCATAATCGCATACTGGCTGCATGTATTACGGGCATCTCGATAACACTTTTTACCCCATTATTTACTCGCCGGACAATGTCGTATGGATGGCGGACGGCTTCTGAGAAGTCCTCTAATTCAACAAACAGTCGCCCTCAAACGCATAGCTCCAACCAACACGCTCGGAAAAGCGCGTCACTACTGACCGAAAAGATTGTACCACTGCCAAATTACTACAAAAAAAACATACGCTACGAGTGGCCAAGTAGATTTAGGTGCCTTTCTAGACTTAAATTCATAGAACAGAAGCGCCAAAGCTATTTAGGAACAAACGTGAATTTTTAAGATGTTTCGTAATAAGAACCATTAGTCGGTCAATAGTAAAATATAAGAATAAGAGTCGTAATAGACATAATAAGAGGAATAAATGAACGAAAATTCATGTTTTTCAAGCTCAGACCTCGAGCTTCGAAAAAATATTAGATTTATCATATACGAGTGTCCTAATACCCCCCTCCCTCAATAATTTTTTGAATTTGACGGCACCTATCTGAGAATCCCAACCACGTTGAACAACAATCGTATACCGACGATCAAAACTCGTCGGAAAAGCGCGTCGTCATATTGAGAAGTTGTACCACAGCAAAGTCTACTATATTAAAGAATCCCATGAGTTCAATTATTAGCGAGACTTTTTTCGATACCAGTTTATCACGAGCCAATAAGAGGCCCCCTCCACTGCAGCTATTTCAAAGTTCCATTTCAACCCTTCACTCTGTTACCACATAGACTCGTAACATGTCAGCTTCAAACCATCATGAAAACAAAAAGGTAGCATCAAAAAGCTACATGCACCGTAATTTGCCATCCGCTACTCGTTACAAAAGGCCATTTTTTTTGTGAAACGCGCAAGCGCAGACCAGCTTGTTTACCGTTTTAATGTAAAAAAAAACGAAATAAGTTCTTGAAAACATAATTATCACGCTTAAAATCTGTGAAAGTGTATATTGGTGAACGCAATTTGGTGACTTTCCAATGGAATAAGTGATCTTTTTCAGATATTTAAGACAGCTGCTCACACGGGTGGAATAAAAACACTGGTTGAAAGACGGCAGCAACATGTAAACTCGCTACTTTAACATCAATCATCATCATCTAATGCCAAAAATTATGTTAAATGTAATGTGATAGTGGTATAAATGTTACTTAATGTTTAAGAATTGTGTAAAGTTTAATAAATTATAAAATAAGTCCTAGGCTAAACAGAACGTGTTTTCTCCGACCCAATGAATATCTTTTAGGCACTTCTTGAAAATGGCAACTTTCCTGATTTGGTTTGAAGTCGCTTATTGGCGTCGTTCTTAAATTGATCTATAGTCCAACCTAATACCTTGCACTATCGGGGAAACATTTTGTAGTAAATTGGCGTGGTCAACTTTCAAGTAGCTGGACGGGCTTTTCCGACGAGTTTTTGATATTCGTTAATGATGTGTTTCGGACGTAGTGCGCGGATTCTCAAAAAGAGTCCCCAAATTCAAAAATGTTGGCAGGGCTCAACTGTCCATACCCCTGCCAGCATGTCAAAGTTGCATTTTCATCCTCATCAGCTACCACAGACTCGTAAATGTCAGCCAACATTCGCGAATGTGATGGGGGAAGCATATCAAAAGTACAAAATGTACATGAAGTATTTTGCATCATCTATGTTGCAAGTCAGCCATTTTATTTTTTGTGAAACGCAGACGCAACCAGCTTGTTTACTTTTATTTAAATAAAAACGAAAATAAAGTTCTCGAAAACATAGATATTTATAACACCTTAAAATTGTGAAAGTATATGTGAGACAATTTTTGACTTTCCAAATGGAATGAAAGTGATATTTTATCAACAATTTGCCAGACACGCTGCTGCCATTGGGATAAGTATTGGCTGATAGACGCTACAACATTAACCTTCAACTGTAACTCACATCAATCTCTGTATTAATGGCATAAAATGTGTAAAATGTGATGTGGTAGTCGTAATAATTGTTAACTATATGATCATTTATAAAATGTTTCATAAATTAATAAAGCATCTAAAGCTAATCCCGTGTTTTACTTGACACACAATGATTTCTTTTAGCCACTATCATTAAATGGGCAGCTTGGTCTGATTGTGTTGAAGATGGCTCTTTATTGCGTCCTTCTAAAATGTAAATCCTAAGGGCTCGCCTAATAATTGCACTCATAGCGATAGGCTTTATTTGTAGTCAAATGCTTGGCGTGTACAACTTCTCCAATAGTGACGGTGCTTTTCCGAGGAGTTTTGGGATATCGTAATACGACTAGTTTTCGCGTAGCTGGGGATTCTCAGAAGCGCCACCAAAATTCAAAAAATGTTGGCAGGCCGACCAAAGTGCTTTATGATAGTTGTAAAGATCATTAGTGGTCAATAAAAGCGGATAGTTAGAGTTTTATTAATTGAATAGAAAATTTTAAGCAGTATAACATTTATACTCTAAATCAGGCATTGCACATGTTTTAGGCATTAATAAAGGATTGTGTGTTAAAAAGTTTGCAATTCTGCTAATATTCTGCTGATTACCATCGCATCAAGCTTCATGTTTGAAAAATATCACTATTCCATTCTTGTAAAACGCGTCGAAATTTCACTATATAGACATTCTTAAGGCATTGTCTCTCAGCATAGCGCACTTTTTATTT
>PGFW01015899.1:1144-15740 GCA_003123925.1 Haematobia irritans | reverse complement strand
ATTAGGCAGGAGAAATTCTTTTAATGGTTACCCATGGCTACATACATCAGAGACCTCAAACCACCCCAAGACGAAGCATATTCCTGGACCGTAGCTAAGGAACGCAGTTAGTGTTGCCAGGAAATATTATTAGAACAAAGTGTTCTTTTTCCGCTGATAAATTTTCCTTAAAAGCAATTAAACAGAAATCGTTGCAAGGCTTATTTGTTCTTAAAGAGGAATTTCGAAAATCGCTAATTTAAATTAAAATTCCTCACAAAAATCCCCAATAAATTTTTGCCAAGTTTTTTTTTACGAAAAGAAGAAATAATTTAAGATTAAAAAAAAAACCGAAACACAAAACCATGAGAGCGGTGGTCTTCCTAATACTCGTGAAAATTTATGAAAGAAAATTTACTTCAAAATACTCAAGTATGGGTGGAAGATCAATATGAAGGTAACCATGTTCATCATTTCCATATTCATGAGCTATATTGTCCAAATCAGTAAGGAACACTGATGAAGGGCAATATATAGGTTGGAGCCCTCACAGTATAATTTCACAATAATAGAAAATTGTTTTGTCCAAGCTGAGTAAAATTATAAATAATAATGTAGAAAAATAATGTAGAAATAAAAAGAATTTCATGTAAATCTGATTTATTAAAGTAAAACACAGCGGATTAAAGAAAATCCACAAAAAACCCCCAAATTTGTGGGTCCACGCGCTGTCATATAGGCATTGAAACACGCAAAGAAAAAAAAAAACGTTTGAAAACGTTTTTCTTTTGGTAGAGTTTTTTGAATTGCTTCAAAAATTTTTAAACTTTTATCACAAAAAAATTCGTTTGTAAACAAAATTTTTATTTTTTTCAATAAAAAAAGTTGTTTTTTGAAACAACAATACAGTCCTTTCGTTATATGCAAAAACTGTTCTTTCTGAGCTTTAAAACATATGAAAAACAGCCTTTTTCATCCGTGTAAACAAAAATCGAATTACAGAAAATCGTTGCTGGGCTTATTTGTTCTTAAAGAGGAATTTTGTTCCTCAAGGAATTTTCTTTTTCAGCAAATGAATGTGGATCGACCATATCTAACAAAAACGAGCAGCTCTCGATTGCATTCAACAAGAAAGCCATAGAAGGGGGAGACCACCGATCACGAATAACAAACTAACGCTGTTCTCAGTATTTTTTGGCTCTTGTCCCCAAATTGGGACGCTTTAGTCTCAAAAATCGCTGCTGAGGAATTTTAATTTAATTAGCGATTTCGAAATTCTTTAAGAACAAAATAAGCCTTTGCCAAAACGATTCTGTCTCTCATTCTCTTACAGGCAAAATTTATCAAGCGGAAATAAGATACACTTTGTTCTAATAACTCATTTCCTGCGCAACACTAACTGCGTTCCTTAGCTACGTGTCCAGGAATATGCTTTCGACTTGGGTGTGGTTTGCAGGCCACGGTCTGATGTTGTAGAGCCCATGGGTAAACCATTAAAAAGAATTTCTTCCTGCTAATTACAGGATAACATTTGGAATTTATATCAATAAAATTTAGTTGACACAAATAATGACACTGATTTTCGATTACAAAGTTTAGAATTTTTTTAGATGCTAGATGCAGTGGGCTACGATTAGCGCGTCATGGCATTCCCGTGAGCCTATATTTGCCCGGTAGCTTCCTTATAGCCAGCGGACGTGGTGGCCTCAGTAACAGTATTTTACAGATACCGGTAACTTGAAAACATTCAGTATTTTGATTTTAATCATATCTTATCGATTTCGTTGTTTGTTCAGGGAGAACTCTCAGAGAGATCAGTTTACTACCCCAATTGCATCCAACCATCTCAAATGCCACAGCCATGGCCTGGCAATCCGGAACGTATTTTATTAGTTAAAGCGTTGGGAAAATGGTGATATTCATGTTGTGTTTAATTGGTCATCGAATTTGCCCTCTCGTCCAGTGCGCCACACAAGGCTGCTTTATTTGGTGGAATTTAGTGACAAGGTGGGCGAATAGTCACTGCCGATACTATGGGTCTGTTGACCGGTTGGCGATGTGATGGCGCAATTACCAATTTCTCACAACCTGTTTCTCACATTGATTTGCGCTGATGTTCTGTCGCTTATAACATTTCATGACGCTACGATTTGCAGTGAGTTGCGTGAAGAGATTCGGTAAAATTTGAGCAAAAGCCTGCTGCTCGCAAGAGATGAAAACGCCCTGGACACACTAACCAATTGGAGGCCACGCACTGCTGTACGCACTGCAACGCCATAACGATATAAAGGATAACTATTGCTTTTTTTGTATGTACACAAATTGGTCATATGATATTGATATAACCCAAGGTCGGTACCTGCCACCGAAAGTCCTTGGGCCAATATAACAATTTCAATTACTCAAATTGTTGTGGCCATCCTAAAAAGTAAAGTATGTCACATAATGAAGGGCCGATATGTACCTCTAACTCGATCATAACATATACCAGTGAGCCTCGAAAATAAGCATTGTTTTTTATTTTTAATTAAGGAGTTATTTTAATATAGAGTTTTTGCAGTTTTTGAGTTTTTCATTTTTATACCCTAAACCAACATAATGGTCAGGGTATAATTAAGAGTGTGCACGTGCCACGAGAATTTCGCGTGACTCACGGAAAATTTTCGGTGATTCACGCGTGAGTCGTTAATCTCGCTGACGGGCACGTAGCAGCGCGCGTGAGTATGATTAACCAACAAATGTCGTTGCGTGATCGTGAAGTCACGAAATAAATATCTTTCGTAAGTGTGCGTGAGTAACGGAATTTGCGAAAATATACGCTCACGAAAAATAATCCCGCTTTCGAACATTACAATGCTTACGAGTTGAATTCATTATAATTTAGTGACTCCTTGGTGTTAACGAGTTTTAATAAACGCTCTCGATTTAATCCTACTTCATGCTTTTCAGTCAGGTTCTATAGGTAAATATTATTATAAAATTTATTCTGACTCACGACATTTTTAAAAGCTGTCGTGAGTACACATTTTCTTTTCAGGTGCAGTGAGTCGTGATGTTCCTACTAAAAAATATCGTCCGTGCAGTGTGCGTGAATAAGATTTCTCCGTCGTACTGAGTGAGCAAAATATTTACTTCACGTGCCAGAGTGTGTCTATCAGAAATACTCTGCACTCTTCTCACATAAATATATATAAAGATCGACCAGAATCACCACCTGATCGATATAGCGCTGTGATCCGCTTCCGTCAGTCTGTCCATGTATTTCGTTGTTCACAGGATTCCGGTCGCAATTATAACCATTTTGTCGTGAAATTTGCGTCTACAGCCGTGCTTTTTGGACACAAGAACGACCGCTATTAGAATTTGAAGAAATCGGATCAAATTAGATATAGCTCCACATAATATAGCAGGTCTGTCAAGAAAGTCTTTTGACATTGTGTCCAACTATTTCAAATCCAAAAAAAAAAAAATTGAAATATTAAATATTTTATTTAAATTTTTAATTCTGTGTACGTATGTATTACTTGTGCAAAATTACATAATAAAATATTATTTTAAAATTTCATTATATTTAATTTTTGGAAACAAAACATAATTTGATCATTTCTTGTCAAAACACTTTCTGACAAACTGTTATGTAATAATTTACTAACGATCGTCATCAAATTTGGCACAAAATACCATTTTTCCATTCACAATCTTCAAGTCCTGCAAAATCTTCATCAAAATCGCTCGTTCAGATTTTACAGATATACGCTCCACTATATATATGTATTCGCTCGATTTTCCCAAAATGGACTATATGAAACCTTGTTTCCTATTTATGTTGATCTTACTCAAACTGGCTTACTCTAATCTTTTGTAGCTACTAGAAATATGGATTGCCAAACTTGAGTATGATCGGTAATAAATAGGCGTTTTATGGCCAACTTGGCAAATCGGGCGATACATATAATATGGCAGTATTATCTAAATCTGAAAACCCTGATTTCGATGATGCTTTAGCCATATTTTACTTACTTACAAAAGATTAGGAGTAAGCAAGTTGAGTAAGCATCATAGACGAGTTCATCACACGCCTACTTTATCACCATCGCTATTCCACAATGAAATGACACGCTCAAATGAGCACAGATATCACTCAGAAGTTGCTTCAGAACTCCACATGCCTTTCGATCCCAGTGAACCGATATCACATTTGAAAACTATTAACGCAGACATTTAAGCTAAATCTTTAATCAGCTTTCTAAATAACATATTATAGATACTATTCTCACTGGACATTTAAAATGAACATTCGGTAATAGAAAATCAGGGCAAAAACTACTTATCCATGCAGCAAAACTTCAAAACGCCGGACCGGGTCAATACCCTAACTAGCTTTTTACAAAGACGAACATTATTATGCTACTTTAAGTATTAAATAGCTGCTTTAACAAAACAACACGTACAAAACACGATCAAACAACACTTTTCTTGACAAACTGTATGTCTATATTTTTACTAACCGATTCAGTCACTCAAATATGGCACAAAATACATTTTTTCTATCACACTTCAAGTCTGCAAAATTTCATCAAAATACGGTTCAGATTTTAGATATAGGCTCCCATATATATGTATCGCTCGATTTCTCCAAAATTGTGGGCAACATAGAACACCTTGTTTATTTATGTGATCTTTACTCAAACTTTGGGCTTACTCTTAATCTCTTTTGTAGTACTAAACATCAGTCGATAATCGGTTCAGATTTAGATATAGCATCCATATTATAGTGTATCGCCCGGATTTTGCCAAGTTTGGCATAAAACCCTTATTTATTTACGATGCATTCTTCTAAATTTGCCTAATGTAATCTTCTATAGCACTTAACTGTATGTGCAAAATGTCATCTGAACTCGCGTTCAGATATTAGATATTAGCTCCCATATTTGATCCGTAAAACCTTATTATCACACCGTTCGTACTCAAAGTTGGCCCATGAATTGTAATATTCTTATAGCACTACTGTATGTGCAAAATTTCATTTGAATCGGTTCAAATTTAGATATACCTCCCATGTACATATATCGCTCGATTTTGCTAAATTTGGCCATAAAACCCTTATTTATTAACCGATCTTACTCAAAGTTGGTTAGATCCAACTTTGAGTAAGATGCGCAAAATTTCAACGAAATCGATTCAGATTTAGATATAGATGAGCGATTTCCTCTTTTTTAATAATAAACTCAATATTAAGTGGCATCACTACTTCGTAAGCGAATTTCCTATAATACTAAACTGAATTGCGCAAAATTTTCATCGGAATCGTGTTCAGATTTAGATATATAGTATGAAGCGAATTTCCTCTTTTTTTAATTGGACTCAATATAGTACAATATTAGACTTTCTACATTTAACTTACTTGTTCATTTTTAAGTTTTAAGTAAATACTTAACTGCTGTATATTTTAAACCAGAGCTTCCCAACCCAACTTTGCTACTTTGAAGAAGAGGGAATTTTGTTTGTCTAAAATTTTGTTCCGGAGAAAATATATTTTTCTTTTGTGGTTCAATATCGATCTCTTAGGGGAATATATTTATTGCATAAAATGCAAACAATATAATATCGTCCTAACGAAAAACATTTCTTTATTGGGAAACCACAAAATTTAACTACACATAAAGAAAAAATACCTTTCCTCCGGAAAGAAATTTCCTTGGCTCCTTAAAAAAAGAAAAAACATATTTAGAGGACACAATATAACCGAATTTTATAAACAGGCGATTTTAACGATTTCTTTATTCTGTGTGTTAAATGATTTTTTAATGAAAATTTCTTATGGACAAATATAGAAAAATAAAGTTTATCTGAAATTTCATTTCTAACAAATATAATTTTGTATTATCTTAAGCGGGACGCCGTAATATGCTTAACCGAGGATATGTCTGTCATATTATATTTGGTGGAATCAACTGGAATTTGACAGGAATTAGATCGTGTTAAATTGAGCTGCAAAATTTACGGGAAAAAAGGTGCTATAACATGGGTTGGCGCTCCACATTTGGCTATAATAACTGGTAAGTCGTGAGTAAATTTAAACTCACGTACACACACATCTACTATGGATAATCGAAATTCGCTTTAGAGGTGGATTACCGATGTCTATGTATGTTTTGTTGTATTTTTAGGTGATTCTATCAGTACGCATATGGGATATATGAGAAGAAACGTGATAACTATTTACTAAAGATTGGATTTTACCAAGTGCAAACTCTACATCAGTTTTGGAATATCAGTCATCCGCCTCAAATTTCTTAAGCCAAGATAGTACTGAAAATAGCTCTTTGGTCAATCATTTGAGTGGCACAGGACGTCACTTGAAAAACTCAAACTCTCAAAACTCCAATGAATATTTCACTTGTATTACCTATATTGGAGACAACCAGACCCTGTGTGCTGGAACCAATTTAGGTAACTTGTATACATGGAAGCGGAATATTGGATACAAAGCTTCTGCTCCGGAAGATATGTGGAAACTGACAAACATTTCCTATGTAAGGGGTTCAATAAAACATTGCCTGTGCGTTTCAATGAGCTATCGAACCATGTCTCCTGGTTCAATTGTGTTTTCCAATATCTATGTTAATGAGGTAAATTTATTTTTCGGGCAATTTTTGTTATAACTGCCTCATTTTTATTGAAGTTTAATTTACAGGGCAACAACCACTCTATTTCTAATCACACGCGTGACGTATGGCCGCTTTCAGCAAAGTGCCCGAACTATTTTCGTCAACATTTAACCATAGAAGCTTATACCATTCATGCTGATTTTCAATGTTACATCCATAGCCTTGCCGACTCTAAACATATTATTGCTCTTGAAGTAATGGTCGTAGTATTGCAACATATGCTTATCGAAAAAGATGTAGAACGTGTTGGCAGATTATTGGCAAACTCTATTGAATCACCCTCAAGTGATAGTGATTAAAAGTGAAAAACCCAGTTGATGAAGCTTAGAGTGAAATTTCTACAGAGCTTCAATACTGAATGCCTGGCCGTTTGGGTTTTGCGACATCAAAATATCTTCTGTCTAACAACCATTGATGTTTACGATTTTTCGATCGGTGGGGTTTGTTTTTGCATAGATCATATCGATTCCAGTTACAGAAGGGAAATTATAGGCCTATGGATTGACCGGCTCATATCTATCGATACGTTTACCATGAAATGGTTATATTCGATGTTATTTGATGTTTCGCGACATGATCCCAAAAATGGTTATTTCCTGCCCAAAATCTGCATATTTGATTTATTTGCAAGTTTCGGGGAGTTAATATTTGGTGAATGTAACACAGGAGGAACACATTATTCTTTGGTAACTTGCGAATCGAAGTTTCTTGCCCTACACCCATATTATACTGTGGATTTTTGAAATAAGAATCACTTTAATGAATTCGATCTTACGCGCGAGAATGAAACATTCTGGACAAGATTCATGTATGGCCAGGTATCATTGTGTGGGATGTTGATCGAATCTCGATTAACTGCGCAATGGCAAGTTAAATCAAGATGGAACAACGCTGAAATGGCAAGCCAATTAACACCATTCAAATCGTCAATTAAGCTCATATGAAGGGCATTTAATTTGAAACACATTGTGTTGGGTGTTTTTTTATTCGGAAAAATAACAAGCTGATTGTTTTGGAAAAGAGTATTACTGGGCTGCGGGCGAACAACTTTCTTAAATTTGTTTTCTATTCCCTAATGTAGTAAGTATTGCATTTATGGCCTAGATAGTAGAGATAGGGCAACAAAACGTATAGATTTTATTAAGAAAGAATTTTTAAAATTTTAATTTTAAGACAGAAGAAGGTTAAACAATTTTATTTACTGAGTCATTGAAGAGAAAATGCCAAATGCTCCAATACTATACAAGCCTAACTATACAGCAATTTTAATCCGGTGAGAGGAGCATTTCCTATAGTTTTTCCTCTATCGCCACCTCGAGTTGATTAACTATCTACAGGCAACAAATACACATTGTCCTCACTATTGTTTAAATTCTCCAAAACTATCAACACTAATACACAGAAGAAACAAAGGTAAGACCTTAATTTAACAAGCCACATAACTGGAAACAAATAAGGCGCTAATAGATCGAGTCATCAGCGTATTTATCACCCATCGCATATTCTCCAAATGAAATGACACGCAAATGAGCACATTTTATATCACTAAGTTTGCCTTCAAGGAACTCAATGCTTCGATCCAGTGAATTATATCACATTTGAAAACTATACCGCCAGACATTAAGCTTTAAATTATTAATCATGGCTTTCTAAATAACATATTATAGCCTACAGAAAATGAAATTTTTCAAAAATTTCCTTAGAAATGAAAATTTTCCAAAATTTCGAAAATTTTCTTATAGCAATTGAAATTTTTCATAAATTTTCCTATAGAAATTGAAATTTTTGCAAAATTCTATAAAAATTAAATTTTTCGATAATTACCTATAGAAATGATTTTTTTCCAAAATTTCCTAAAGAGATGAAATTTTAACAAAATTTCCACAGAAATGAAATTTTGAGAACAATTACAATAGAAATGAAATTTCGAGAAAATTTCCTATAGAAATAAAATTTTAACCAAATTTCCCATAGAAATGAAATTTTTCGAAAATTTACTATAGAAATTAAATTTTTTCGAAATTTCTTATAGCAAATAGATAATGAAATTTTCCAAAATTTTTCGCCTATAAGTAAACAAGGAAATATTAACAAAATTTCCCATGGAAATCAAATTTTGACAAAATTTTCTTTGAAATAAAATTTTGATAAAATTTCCTATCGAAATCAAATTTTGACAAAATTTCCTATAGAAATTCAATTTTAACAAAATTTCTTATAGAAATACAATTTTACGAAAATTTTCTATACAAATGCAATTTTTCGAAAATTTCCTATAGAAATGAAATTTTGACAACATTTTCGATAAGAAATGAAAATTTTGCAGAAAGTTTCTTATAGAATAAAATTTTACCAAATATTTCACTGTCTGGAAATTCACATTTTGACAAATTTTATATAGAAATTTAAAATTTTTCGAAAATTTCCTACAGAAATTGAAATTTTTCGAAAAATTGAAAAATTTTCCTATAGAAAAAAAAAAATCTAGGAGGATCAAAAATTCCGTATAGAAATGAAATTTGTGGAAAGTTTCTTATACAGATTGACATTTTTTAAAATTACATTTCCTTGCGAAATCCAAATCGATTGAAACGCCATCTCGAGTTAGCCCTCCTGACTTATCACCGAAGTACACAGTTTCTCGTGCCATGCCAGAGTTTTGTTTTATGTTTCGTTTTAAAATCACCTCCGGCTTTTGAGAAATAAAAATTTTAAGCAAAATTTCATAATGTGAAATCAAATTTTTGACAAAATTTAATATAGAAATGAAAAATTTTCGAAAATTTCTAAAGAAATGA
This sequence comes from Haematobia irritans, assembly GCA_003123925.1. Taxonomy (NCBI): domain Eukaryota; kingdom Metazoa; phylum Arthropoda; class Insecta; order Diptera; family Muscidae; genus Haematobia; species Haematobia irritans. The sequence goes on along the minus strand of PGFW01015899.1, from coordinate 6,292 downwards.
AATTTTTCGAAAATTCAAAAATTTCCTATAGCAGAAAAAAAAATTCTTCTATAAAAAATTCCTATAGAAATTAAGTTTTTGAGAAAGTTTATCTTATAGAAAATGGACATTTTAAATGACATATTCCTATCGAAATTTCTACTCGAAAACGAAAGTGAGACATATTTCCTATAGAAATAAAAACTTGGCACAAAGTCCTATAGAAATGAAGTTTGCAGACTAAGTTTTCCTATAGAAATCAATTTAGCTATGAAAAATAAAATTTTAACAAAATTTTCACATATAATATGAAATTTTCCTTTAAAAATTGAATTTTTGAGAAAATTGGCTGAATGAAATGAAATTTTAACAAAATTACTATAGAAAAGAAAAATTATGACATAAAAAAATTCCTATAAAATTAAATGCTTTAAAAAAATTTCTTTGCGCAAATTCTTCTGATAGAAATTGAAATTTTGATTAAAATTTTCTTATAAAATGAAACTTTTTCTATAGAAATGAAATTTGAGAAAATATGGCTGAAGAAAATTGAAATTTGACAAAATTGCTATGGAAATGAAATTGTGACAAAATTTTCTATAAAATTAAATGTTTAAAAAAATTCTTTGGACAAAATTTTCTATTTTAATTTAATTAAAATTAGATTTTATTTTATTTATTTTTAAATCAATAATTAAAGTGAAGCAACATTTACAATTTGTATTTCCAATTTAAACTTATCATTATAAATTTATTGTTAAGTTAATCTAAATTTAATTGCGTATTTTCCAATTTCGCAATATATTATTAAATATATATTATCTTTAAAATCGTTAATTATTATTATGCTGCCCGTTTTCCAGCGCGACTGCCAACGATAATCCAATTCAGATCCCAAATTCACTACCCATTAAAATGATTTTATCGTTGATTCTGGTTTGTTATACACATTTTGAAATTTCGCAAATTTAATTTCTATTAATAATTTTAATTTTTTATTTCGCATTTTTGCTTTTATTATTAAATTTATTTTATAGCTCAATTATTTATAAAATGGTTTAGTGAAGTAAAACATTCAAAAAGCTGATTTTCATTTGGAAAATACCCAAAAGAATATTTGACGTATAAGTCGATCATTGTAGCGCGCATGTTCGCTTTTTTGATTCGTATAATTTTCGTATTAGTGCAAAGTGCTTCTTGTAAATACCGTTTAACGACGCGTATCGAAAGCGTCTGCATTTTTAATAAAAATTACCTACCATTCCAATTTCAAGCTGCCATTCGAATTGAAATTCGGTTTAAGTAGCAGTAACAATTCAACATTCTGAATTTTGGTAACAGCGTTGGAAAGGCTGCTAAGACAACAGTCGCGTTCTATGCTGCCCTCAAAGGAAATCAAAACTTCAAGCAGGTAAATTCTTATGCGAAATTGTTTTTTTTTTCCTAAATAGTATATTAAAGAATAACATAATGTGCACTTGCGTTCGTAAGTTGCGTTATTAAGATGCGGGTGAAATTAATAGAAAATCCTAATTAATTAATGATAGAAATTGGGAATCTCGAAACATATGAACTCGGACACTTTGCGTTATTGAACACAATTTAGCTAAGGAAATATTTTTTTTCAGTTGAAATGAAATTCGAGAAAAATTTTCCGATATAGACGGAAATTTTGAGAAATTTCTTTATGGATACGAAAGAAAAATTGAGTACACTTCCCATCAAAATGAATATTTCTAATATGTTAAAAAACTTTGACAAAATTTACCTATGTAAATGCAAATTTGACCAAAATTTTCTATTAAAATGAAATTGTGACGAAAATTCCTATAAACATTTTTCTGACAAAACTTTTTCGTAACACTACAAGAAATTTTGAGAAACATTTCCTATAAAAGTTAAAATTTAAAAAAATTTCCTTAAAGAAAGTAAAATTTGACGAAACTTACTATACAAAACTACCATTTTGGCGAAACTTCCTACAGAATTAAAAATTTTGACAAAATTTCCTGTAGAAATAACATATTTGACAAAATTTCATATAGAAATCATATTTGACAAAATCTTTCCTGCTTAAGGAATGAAAATGGTTGACTAAAAATTTCAATAAAATTTAAAATTTTGACTAATATTTCTATAAATGACAATTTTGACAAAATTATCCTTAAAAAATTAAATTTGACAAAACTCTCATAAAAAATAAAAGTTTGACAAAATTTTCCTATAAAAATGAATGTTAGACAAAAAATTTTCAATGAAATGAAATTTTGAAAAAATTTGTTCAATGAATGAAAATGAAATTTTTGACAAAAAATTTTCTATATCAATAATGCAAATTTTTGACAAAATTACCTATAGAAATTAAACTGTGACAACACTTTCCTATAAAAATGAAATTTTCGACCAAAAATTTCCTATAGAAATAAAATTTTGACAAAATCTTATTAAAAAATTAATTTTGACCAAAAATTCCCTATAGAATTGAAAACTGTGAACAAACTTTCACATTAAACATGAAATTTTTGAAAAAATTTCCTATGGATATTGAAGTATTTGACAAACATTTCCTATAGAATGAAGTTTTGGAACAAAACTTCCAATAATTTAATAAATTTTTGACAAATTTTCTATAAAATGAAATTTTGAAAAAATTTCTTATTTTTAAAATGAAATTTTTGACAAATTTATCTTATAAAAATGAAATTTTGGACAAAATTCTTATAAAAAATGGAAATTTTGACCAAAATTTCCTATTAAAAATGAAAATTTTGACAAAATTTCCTATAAAAATGAAATCTTTGACAAAAATTTCCATTAAAAAGTTTTAAATTTTGCACAAATTTCTTATAAAATGAAATTTTGAACTAAATTTCCTATAAAAATTGAAAATTTTTAAAAAATTTCCTATAAAAATAAATTTTTAACCAAAAATTTCCTATAAAAATGAAATCTTTTGGCAATCAAAATTTCCTATAAAAAATGAAATTTTGACAACAATTTCCTATGAAAAATAAAGTTCGACAAAAAAATTGCTATTAAAATTGAAATTGAGACAACATTTTTCAAATTGAAAATGAAATTTTGATAAAATTTCATATGAAAATGCAAATTTTAACAAAATTTCTTATAAAAATGAAATTTTGACAAAATTTCCTATAGAAATGAAACTTTTTGACAAAATTTCCATATAGAAATTGAAAACTGTGACAAACTTTTCCTATAAAAATGACTTTTGACAAAATTTTCAATGAAAATAAATTTATGACCAAAATTTCTTATAAAAATTAATTTTACAAAATTTCTATAAAAATAAAATATAGACAATTCCTTTTAAAAAAAATTTAAAATCTTTGACAAAATTTTCCTATAGAAATGACAACTGCTGGACAAACTTTCATATAAAAATGAAATTTTGAAAAAAAATTTCCTATGGATATGAAGTTTTGACAAACTTTTCCTATAGAATGACAGTTTTTGACAAACTTCCAATAAAAATTAAAAGTTTTGGACAAAATTCCTATAAACTGGAAATTTTGACAAAATTTCTTATTAAAAATTTGAAATTTTGTTCACAAAATTTCTCTATAAAAAATCAAACTTGACAAAATTTCTTATAGAAATAAAACTTTGACAAAATTTTTTTATAAAAATTAAATTTTGACAACATTTACCTATAGAAATGCAAACTGTGAAAAATGGAAATGTTGGACAAAATTCCATATAACAATGAACATTTTTGCACCAAATTTTTAATGAAAAATAAATTTTAACAAAATATCTTATAAAAAAGAAAATTTTTCGACAAAACTTTCCTTATAAAAAATAAAATATAGACAAAATTTCTTAAAAAAATAAAATTATTTGAAAAAATTTCGCAATAGAAATGAAAACCTTGTGCAAAACTTTCCTATAAAAAACTTAAATTTTTATAAAATTTCCTTATTAGATATTAAATCTTTACCAAATTTTCTTTTTATAAAAATTAATTTAACAATATTTCTATAAAATGAAATTTAGACAAAATTTTCAATGAAAATGAATAATTTTTGACAAAAATTTACTTAAAATACGAAATTTTGACAATATTTCCTATAGCGAATGAAAGTATGACAAAACTTTCCTTAAATGAAATTTGACAAAATTTCCTATACAAGTGTGAAATTTTGACGAAATTTCCCTATAAAAATGAAATTTGAAAATTTTCTTATAAAAGTAAAATTTTGACAAAATTTTTTATAAAAATGAAATTTTGACAAAAGGAATGAAATATTAAGAAAATTTCCTTTAAAACCTCAATATTCACAATAATTGTAATAATGTTTGTAAAATTAATAATTTTCCTATTTGTAAAAAAATTTAACATATTTGTTTACCCACATTAGTGTTTTTCCCCCATTAAACAAATTCATCCTTTATAGTCTTGTATACATTTATTTTGAATAAACATAAAAAGTCGATCAAATCTTAATCTGTTGTTTACCTAGGAAGTCATACGTAGACGTAGATCTATAACATCGTGCAAACAATTTCGTCGATATTGATGATTAATGAAGAGTAAACAATGTTGACAACAGACAATTCCAAACAAAACAAAAAAAAATATGTTGGAAAATATAGAGCTAATTGCGTCTGCTTGGCCTGAACAGATTTTCAGAACGTGGAGATCGGGAGTGGGAACATTTTAGATAACATATTAAATAGAGTAGCTCACTTATAGTTAGGTTAGAGATTGTTTCTCTTTTTAAAACTTCCGTTCTTTTTGTCATTGCACCAATTTTCTCGAAGTCGTACATTTTTGAAAAAAAAAAAAAAAATTTAATTGCCAAGTAAAATTAAAATCTATAAAATAGCTTTTATAGAAATGCGACATTTTGGAAAATTTCCTTATAGAACAATTTTTTTAATTTCCAATAGAAATGAAAATTATGAAAAATTTCCTATAGCGATTTAAATTTTGAGAACAACTTCGCCTAGAAAATGGAAAACTTCAGTATAAATTTGAAATTTTTAAAACATTCTATAGAATTAAAATTTTTACAAAATTTCCCGTATCAATGAAATTTTGAGAAAATTTCCTATAGAAAATGAATTGTTACCAAAAAGAAATTTTGAAACAAAATTCGATAGAAAATTTCCTATACTAGAATGGCAAAATATAATCCTCTCTCT
>PGFW01015892.1:41434-58323 GCA_003123925.1 Haematobia irritans | reverse complement strand
GGCATTATACAAAACGTGTTCCTATCAGGGGCAGCCTTTATCAAAGAAGATTTACATCTAATTTTTTTTTGAATTAACTCAATAATTTGGTGAATTCCAAGGAATTACCCTCAATATTTTTTCATCGTAAAAAGCCGTGCCATGAAAATTGGCATTTTTAATAATCCCCTTAATTAAGCGAAAGTATTTTCTTTTATAATAAACACACGTAACTTTGTTTTGTATTTGCTGGTTTCTTTAGTCTTAGCCCGGTGTTTTCATGGTTCGTTGTGCCCATAATGAAAGGACTAACGTAAATTAATACATTGAATTTGGACAGTGAAGAAAAAAAGCACAGCAAAAAACGAAGCAAAGCAATGGTCCTCAGCGCATAAATTCATATTAGAAGGCTATAATTGCAACCCAACGAAAATTTGCCAAAAATGGCTTATTACAATTCACGGTATTCGAATATCTCAATCTTTGAACTTTCAAAGAGGTGTCTACAATTTTACAATCAATTACCTGTGGGTTGATCTTTATCGTCGAGTGAATATTATTTGTGTGTTATTAGTTCTGCTTAGTATTCGTTATTTTAATAAAAAAATTACATTTATCTATTATCAATGCGATCAAATCTTAATTGATACATTCCATATTCAAGATATTGCCATGTCATTATAGCAGGTCACTAAAAACCGCGCAGCGATGGCGGGTGGGAGTGTAGGTTACAAAAGAAAAATCATTTAAATTTATCGAGCTGCTTAAGTTTTATTTACCTTTGGTTGGGCCACGCGTGACGTATGGGTGTTTATTGTCGGGGCATTTTTTGCAATAGGGTTATTATCATTTGCTTACCTTTTCAATTTTTTACAGATACGTTTTTGTGTGCGGACCATTCGATGGGGCTAGAAATAAAATTTGTAAACATTTTTAAGAAATAAACTTTTTGACAAAATTTTCTCTTAGGATAAAATTTTTGACAAAATTTCTATAGAAATAAAATTTGAACAAAATTTACATAGAAATAAAATTTTGAAAAATTTTCTATAGAAAAAAATTTTGACAAAATGTTATATAGAAATAAAATTTTGGACAAATTTTCTATAAGAAATAAATTTTGACAAATTTTTAATTTTAGAAATAAAAAAATCTTTGACAATTCTTACTATGGAAATACATATTTTGACAAAATCTTTATTGAAATACATTTTTTGGCAAAGTATTCTATAGAAATAAAATTTGCAAAAATTTCCTCTAGAAAAAATTTTGACAAAATTTCTATTGAAATAAAATTTTTATTAAAATTTTCCTAATAGAAAATAAAATTTGATAAAATTTCTATAGAAATAAAATTTGATAAAATTTTCATAGAAATAAAATTTTTTAAAAAAATGTTCTTAGAAATAAATTTTGACAAATTTTTCTATAGAATTAAAGATTCTTTGACAAAACTTAACTATAGAAATAAAATTTTGACAAAATTTGATGAATAAAATTTGGCAAAATTTCCTCTAGAAATAAAATTGTGGAAAACTTTCCTCTAGAAATAAAATTTTTGACAAAATTTCTATTGAAATAAAATTTTTTATAAAATTCATATAGAAATAAAATTTTATAAATTTTCTTATAGGAATAAAATTTTGATAAAATTTTCTATAGAAACTAAAATTTTGACAAATTTTCTATTTTTTGACAAATTTTTTTTTTAATTCAATATTAATCAACATTTTAAAAATTTTATTTTCGTTTTACGTCATACTATCAAAGACCATGGGTAAGTTCTCCTTTTTGTATAAGTAGCAATTTTCCTTGTAGCTGTAAGCTACAAATATTTCTAAATTCGGCACATTTTAATTCAAGGATATTTTCTACACCCTACACAACAACGTTTTTTGCTATTAGTTACGATCATAAAATAATAAAATCATTTCTTTCGAAGAACCATAGTTTTCATAATAACCACAAAACTTTAATCAACAGTTTGAAATATTTTTTTTTTATTTGTTATGCTTTTTCTTATAAAATTTGCTTCAAATTTTGGAAGATCGATTTTTGGCACACCTGAAAAAAAATATTTTCATGAGGTCAATGATTTGATGTCTTTAAAATGCGATGCAAATTTTGACATAGCATAGAAAACGCATTTCTCGAAAATAAAAGTTTTTCCCCGTCCAAAAGTCGAAAAACTTTTCAATGAAGTCGTAATTTGTCCTTTATAATTAGTATGATAAGACATGGCGTATCATAACATTGAAAGAAAAAATGTTTGGGCTAAGGTAAACTGACCTTTAATTAATTAATAAAATTCTTTAAATTTAAACGAAATTGTCTTTAATTTGTTGTCTTTTTGCTCTTGACTGCGAAGCAAAAAATCGGTTCAAATATAGGACATGTTTTCTCAAACACTTTTATTTTAAACGTGTTTTACTTGAAGCATAGCCATAATTTCTACTAGAAGTCGGAGTCTTTAATTTGGAAAATAGAATTGTCGTTAACTCGTTTTTAAAGGACTTACAGCATATGAAAGACAAAAAGCTTGAAAACGCGAAAAATTAAAATTTTGTTTCCTTTAGAAGCCAAGTACACAAACCCAAATTTTAAAAAGAATTGTGTCTTTAAAGTATTCCTTATTTGTATTCTACCGCTTCTTTGGCTCGGAATCAATACCAACATTTTTAACTTAAAGACAAAATCTTTGGAACAGGGCATGCTTTTTTTCAGTGCAGATTGATCTCGGACAAATTTAATTTCGAAAAGGTTTCACATGGTTTGAAAAAGGTTTCATTTGAAATGAAAATGTTTTATAAAGGGCAAAAGAGTAGCTCCCTCAAAATGCAATATATTCCAAAAATTGATTAATGTAGCTCGTACTATATTACGGATGGTTTATTGCCATCACAGGAGCCACCCATGATACCAAATAATAGAGATTCTCAATTTATTTTCCATAAATGCGCATTTAATTTGTACCATTCAACAAGTACAAAAAATCATTGATAAAAGGAGCTGCAATTGCAATTTAAAATTTACTATAATACAACATATAATTTTTATCGTTGTATGTTTACCAAGAACACCGGTTGGGATAATTTCTCACACTTGATTATTTGATGGCGGTTGATGCTATTTCGCCACTCGTTTCTATTTGATAGGGTACAAAAGCTATGCTGCCCTTAGTTTTCCCATTATAATTTTCATGGAATTGATAACTTTCTTTTTTACTCGGAGCCATGGAAAACTAGCAGGTTCTGGAAAGGTGTTCTCACATTGTGGTTATTCACATGCAAACATCACAATTAATTATTGTGCTTACAATTTTTGTAGAATTTGTCTAATGACAATATTTGAAAAAGGGTGATGTGTAAATATTGATTCAATGAAATTTTAGGCATGTATTCAATATCCTTAAAACAATAACGGGAATACAAGATGTCAATCAAATACATGTGTCGATTTGGAAAATTAAATGGACTGTTGTAGATTATATGCGTATATAGAATTTGATTAGAAAATAGAATATTTGATGAGCTGTATTTGCTCGCAAGTATAACATCAGTGTCGATAGGATAATGGAAATTGTTCACAATATCCACAGTGTTCAAATCAAAAAAGGAATATTACAATTTTGTTCGATGGGAAAATGATTATCTGCCAAAAATATTATCCTAGACGCCAATACTTTTGGGATATAAAACTTTAATTTTTAAATTTATTTCAAAATTGTTATTCTATTAACTATGTTATCAAAATTTTATTTCTATAGAAAATTTTGTCAAATCATTATTTCTATAGAATTAGAAATTTTGTCAAAATTGTATTTCTATGGGAATATTTTGTCAAAATTTTTTTAGAAATTTTGTATTGTATATGAAAATTTTTGTCAAATTTTTTTCTATAGAAAATTTTGAGGAGAATAAAGTTTGTCCCAAAATATACCCAAAACATTCAAGAATTGTACCAACCGCTATACCAAACAGTAAAAAAATTTGCTGTCTTTACTGGCTAGAATTCTACAAAAGTGCGCAACCGTGCGTTTCTTAACCTGCAATCGCCTACTGTGATAAAAGAGGCCGGATATCCTGTATTCCCCTAAAAGTAACGTAATGGAGAAAAAAGTGCACCGACGGAGTAATATGGCTCGATAGATTTTCAATATTGCCTCACTACCATTAATAGGAATAAAATTATGGACGGTCTTAGAATCCACATACCATTCATCTGAAGGTATTTGAAAATTTCTTATTTGCATCTTAGGTTCCGAAATCTTCGAGTTTTCATTCACAATATCACTGTAAATTTAAGTTCACAATCAAATTCAAATGAATTATAGTTCATTGCCATATGTTTATATATTTGCCTATATTACCACTTAAAACGTTATCCTCGTGACACTTCTATGTCAGCTAACCACTCACTCACACACCTTCTGGAATACAGTCGCATATTAACTAGGTCGCAATTTTCGTGTCGCATGTCCAAACGACATCTCAGCAACTAAAAAAAACAACAACAAACCTCACAAAACACAACCAATCATATATATCTAATAATATATATTATTTTATATATATTGAAATATAAAAATCACTCAATTAACCTGGGTTTTTAAATCCACACTCAGCGGCTATTAAGGTGCGGTCTCGATCTCTTAGGAAACACTTGTTATCAAAACCAATGATTTACTCGAATTGTCTCAATGCCTTCCATAATCCGCAAAACCATTTTGTGTTGTTAGTGAAAAAATAAAAACAATATTCAAAGGTCCAAAAAACAACAACAATATCCCAAAAAAAATAAGATTCTTAACGACAATAACATTTTGACATTTGACATATTACACACTAAAAAAATTTTATAATGGTCTTGCACACCAAACTTACAGATTTTACGCAATTATTTTTTGTTAAGTTTTCTACCTCTTACTCATCAATGATATCACATCTCATTATATATGCAATGGAAAATGGACTCCTTCTCTCAAAATCCTTCGTCCGCATCTCCCACGCACCACTTTAGGAATTACCTTAATCACCCTCAACATGTTCTCAAGTGGCAACTCATTATTTTCGGACGGCGGGAAACTGTTATCGTTAGCTCGCAAAAATATTTGGTACCCCGTTGTGATTCATATTCATGCTTATCTAGAGTATGTAATTGTCGCAGAAAACCATGTATTTTGACTTTGTAAAATATTTTCCGAGCGGAAAAATATATGTGGCAATAAGCATTTAAATGGTTCGCAGATGCCGTAAACATGTTCTATATTTAAATGTAGAATTTGAGACCGATTACATGGTTGGGGGGAAAATCATCATTGTACTGACCTTTCAATTTTTGACTTTTTTGCAGGGAAAAAAATTATTTTATAGGTTACGTATTGACATGTCTAGAACCATTACATGGCCATAAAGACCGTGTACATTTTTTCGTGACCATTTTTTAACCTTTTTTTGCCACAGCGAAAGAGAATTTTATAAAAACATTGAGAGGCACACACGATTTCATTTTTGCGCGTCAGTCGATTGTTGTTGATTGTTTCTGGAATGGACGGAGAATACGGAATTACTGTGTTTTGATGTTAATTTATTTATATCAGAAAGTTGCCACATGGTTTTATGTACACGCAGAGAAAGAATATGATCATTCTCAACCATTGTTCTCGCAGGGCCAAAATGTTATTTTTGGATGGTGACCATGGAACATTTTTTTTGTCGCAAATGTTGTTCTCTCGGCAAACATATACATTGATTGCGAAGCTAGACATGTTAATAACATGTGTTGCCCAAACATGTTTACATGTTCATCCGTCAAAATTTTTTTGTTTCTGCATTTTGGTTATATGATATCATTTATTTTCTATTTGCAGTTACATGAATGTCCTTGCGTTTGTACATTGAAGAGGCACGGCAAGTAAATATGGAATGATATACTTATTGTTGAAATTTGAACCAAATAGAATGTGTACTAATATGTGATGTTTTCTTAGCACGATATCTAAAATATACATATCAAACAGATTATATTTAGTTTATAAACAAATAAAATAAACGTAAATTTTTGTTTTCTTCTCTCAAGTGGCGTCATTTTCTCTGAGCACGAAAAATTTTCATCATAAGATTAAAACATTTTTATGATTGTGACATCGTCTTTTAAACAGAAGAAACATTTTTGACGCAATACCATAACATTTAGATCGTGGACCATTGTCTTTTGATTTCAACACAACATTCTTTTTGTCAATATATCTTAATAAACATTTTAGATAGAGGAAAATTTATTTTCTTAAACCAATATTCACTGAGCCAACATGGTTGCAGGTGAAAATGTTACACGGCGCCGCAAAAAAAATAGCTCCTATCATATTATTTTGCTCTTCGAATATGATTGTATGGCATTCATGTTCGTTCTCTGCGTTGTCCCAATTCATCTGAAATGCAAAAGAGACTAAAAACAAGTAGGAAAGTCTAAAGCTCGGGCGGGGCCGACTCATATTATTCCACTGCACCACTTCTGTAGATGCTAAATTTTCAGATACCATTATCACATCCGTCCAAAACATACATTAAAATATCACTCGCTCTGGACAGGAATTTGATAGACTTTCTACAATCTTTATAGAGTCAAAATTTAAGTTCGGCTAATTGCACTAGGGTAGGAACACAATTTAAGTAAAAAAAATATTGGAAACATTAAATCTGAAGCAATTTTAAGGAACTTCGCAATCTAAGTTTATTTATGATTATCGCTCGATAATAATGTATTAGAAAGTTTAGGGAAATTTTGAATTTCATTTTTACAACTTTTCGCTAAGCAGTTGGCGATTTTACAAGGAGAAATTACCATTTTTTGTCGAAATCGGAAAAACAATATATTATGGAAGACTATATCTAAATCTGAACCGATTTTCAACCAAATTTTGGCCACGCATAGCTACAATGCTACTCACTCCCTGTTGCAAACACTTTTCAAAACTAACATCGGATCGTTAAAAATTTCGGCCTCTGTGATTCATATGATCGTGTTAAATCGGCTGCCGAAAGCTATATATGGGAGTATATTCTAAAAATCTGAACCGATTCAACCACGAATTTGCACGCATCAGTACATGCTAAATCTAACTCTCTGTGCCAAATATTCAACTACAATTCGACGAGCAAAAAATTGAGCCTCTTGTGCGTCAGTATTTGTGTAAATCGGCCTAAAAGCTATTATATGGGCAAGCTATATATTAAATCTGAAAGCGATTATCAACCAAATTTGGCACGCATTAGCTCAATGCTAATTCTATCCCTGTGCACAAATTTTCAATTAAATCGGAAGACACAGTAAAAGATGGCCCACTGTGGTCATATGAGTGCAAATCGCACGCGAAGGATATTATATTGGAGCTATATCTAAATCTGAACGATTTTCAATAAATTTGGCACACTTCATACACTACTAATTGTACTTCCTAGTGCCACGGATTTCAACCAATTGGGCTAAACTCTTGGCTCTGGGACCGTATTAGTCCATATCTGGCCGAAAGATATATGTGGGAGCTATATCTAAATCTGAAACCGATTTTCAATAAAATTTGGCCGCACACTTGACTATACGTACTAATTGTTCTTCTTGTGCAAAATTTTAAGCAAATTTAGAGTAAAACTCTGGCTTCTGGTGGCATATATTAAGTCAATCGGGCGCAAATGATTATATATGGGAAGCTATATTCTAAATTCTGAAACCCGATTCTTTCCCAGAATTCAAAACCGTATCTATTCTGAGCCAAAAACAACATACTTGTTGCCAAATTTGAAGTCGATTGGACAAAACTGCGAAACCTAAACTTTTATTTACAAAAATGTGTCACGGACAGGCGGGACATTGCCTATATCGACTCAGAGCCCACCCTTGAAAGCATTTTTGCCAAAGACACCAGTGTCTATTCTCGTCTCCTTCTGGGTGTTGCAAACAATATGCACTAACTTATAATACCCTGTTCCACATTGTGCGCAGGGCTATAAAAAGCTTTGCAATACCCCCATTCATGAACATTTTTTTGCCTGCCGAGTGGAGAGAGGTACTGTAGCATGGAATTTACTTATAACCCAAACTGAAAAAAACCCAGCTGAATCATGATTGGACAAACACTTTTAGAGTGAAAATTGGAGCGGTGTGTTCTGTAAAGAAAAACACGTGAAGGTTGACGAGCCCTTATCACTTATTGCTTACGCGTTTGTCGTAAGCCACATACCTTTGGAATGGTATATATGCTACATGCTGTGCATCTGAAAAAAAGCATACGGTTTCCAAAGATTTTTGTCTTTACTTTAAAAAATTTGTTATGATTGCGATGGCCAAGAAGCCGGGAGGAATACAAGTAGATACTTTAAAGACACAATTTCTCTTTTAAAATCGGGGTTTTGATGTACTTAGCTTCTGAGAAGCAAATTTAATTTTTCGATTTTTTCAGCTTTTTTGTTCAACAGTCCTTTAAAAACTAAAGGTTAACCGACGGACTTTATTTTTCAAATTAAATGACTCGGCTCTAAGTAGAAATTATGCTTTGTTTCAAGTAAAAAAATCGTCTTATAAAATAAAGTGTTGAAAAACGATTGCCTATATTTGAACGATTTTTTTGCTGTAGTCAAGAGGCAAAAAGACAACACATTTAAAGAACAAATTTCATTAATTTAAGATTTTTCTAAATTATCTTTAAAGTCAAGTTCGATCTTAGCCCAAATATTTTTTCTTTCATGTTATGATATCCATTTATAAATACAATCGCTTAATTATAATGGACAATACGACCTTCAGTGAAATAAGTATTATTCGACCTTTGGGTCAAGAAAAAACTTATATACTAGAGAAAATGCGTCTTCTATGCTAAGGCAAAATTTGCATTCTGTATTTTAAAGCACTGAATATCTTTTGACCTCACGACAAGTATTTTTTCAGTGTGAGGTAGAAAGGCGTATTATAGTATTTTTAACAGCCAGAGTAAAAATTAGGACAATTGAAAAGATTCATAAAAAAGTGATCAGTTTACAATTTTACGGTTTCAACAAAGCGTAATATCTACATCGGGGTTTAAAGGCATTCCCTTGTCCATATATTCAAGAATTTTTATCAGATTGATGCAGAAGTATTATGGTTATCAATAATGTATGGGTTCCATTATCTGATTATGCTCCACATATAGCAAATACATAGTAAATAAATCCATTCAAAAAATAACGTCTTATGATGCCTACACGTTGATAGCCAATTTCTTCTGGACCATTCATATGCCACACACGAACGGACAGGCAGACATGGCTACAACGCTTCAATTGCTTCGAGGGATACAAATTACATTTATACAAAATATCATATGACTCCTAAAATGTTATGGATTTGTGTTTCTTTCTCGAGCAATCAAAATAAAATATGACAATAAAAACAATGTTCGCTGGCAATAATTCATCTCGATTCTCGACATCTTCATCGACAGCAGCAAGCAGCCGGCAGCATTAAATTTCATTCCCTTTTGATGCGGAATTTCACCTTGAATGGGGTTTACTAACTTTAGAGTATATTTTCCAGGGACAGAAATGTAACGAAGCAAATGCATGCTTTCACTGAATGTATTCTCCATTCCAGCAATTTGTCGATGTCGAAGCAAGCGGCGGGCGACGTAAACTTTGCGTCGCATCGTTTTACATCTTAGGGTGCCAAGGATGGGTTGGCGTTAAACCACAGGGATATTATAATGTGCACTAGAAAATAATAATAAAAAAAGGACAAAACTAACTTGATACATTTACCCAAAAAATGTTTAACCCAATCTAGGAAATATGCTATGAACTTCCTTGGTAAAGTAAGCTATGACCAGACGTTCGCCTCCCTCCCAATTCCTGTACAATTGCAAGCATCAAGGAGACAGTCCGCCACAACAAAACAGCCGTTAAATCAGCTTCGTTTATTTTTTTACGCTTCAAAACTCACGCACTTTACATGGACAAGCGATTAATACTGAATTTAAAGCAAAAGATTACACGACGATCACATACCACTCTCGCCTTACACTTCTAGCGTCTACTTGTAGACGAAAATGTTTAATCACAGGGCTTGCTTTTGCTCGCCGTCAACGCTCTATATACACACCACAGACAAAACACATGCAATTGGTCCTTTTTTGCGGAATTCTTCTTCGTCGCTATTGATTTTTTTTTATTCATATATTTTTTTTATAGCTCGGTGATATTTTTGTGGAGAAGAAAAATGATTGGAGAATTTTGGCTTCAGTTGATTTAGATTTTTTCTTGCGCCTCGTTTGCTTTTGTTGTGCGTTGTTTTGAAGTTAAAATTAGGAAATAAGGAAATTAATGAGAAACCGCTACAAATTTAAATACACTAACACTCTGCTTTGTAGACTTGTATCACAGTTTTTACAGCAAGCCGAGCCATTAAGGACTAAACCTTAAAGCTTGAGAACGAGTCCAGCAAAGAGGCTTGAGTAAGCGTTTGAAAAACAAATAATGTTTATCTCTTCAGTGGTTTTCACTCAGCTGTCATGCAACACTGAGAACACAAAAATAAAAACTCAAGCCTCTCTCTTTTCTAGTCAACACATGGCTTACCAAATGTGGCTTAATAGAGAGGATAGAGAAAGCATTTGTTTCTTGTGACTATCTCTGCAAAAAAACAACTCATTGGCTTGAAACCGCTCACGGTCTTCACAATACACAAAGCTTTTGCAACATTAGCTTATCACACAAACCAACATTGCAAACAGAGTGGTTAAGCAAAAAGCTGGTGTTTTTCTAAACCATGAATGGCTGAATGAATGAATTATCCATTATTTTATGGCATGGAATAAACAAAACATTCGTCTTCTATTCGCGTGACTTTCAATCTTGTAGATGAAGGGAATTTACTACGAGAAATTCCCATTCTCTTTAGGGTGAACGAGAGCATCGAGGATTGGTAAATTTTGTGAGTAATACTTAAAGTGCTAGTTCCTTTAGACTTTAAACTTCTCTAGCAAAACAAACAATGTGTGTAAGTTTCATAGATGTTCGACTTCTTAGTTTTTCGTAAAATTTTCATAGTTACTTGCAACATAATCAAATATCCTTGTTTATAGTAAATTCCCCTATAGAATAAAGAATTTTGTATTTTTGTGCTTTTGGACGTAATACATAATATTTGTGTGCAATTATTTATACATCTTCTGATGCACTATAATAAATGTTAAATAATGTGATTTATTTTGGAAATTATGCACAGTCGAAAAGAGAGAGAAATTACAACTTGTTTTAATTCCTTCTTTTATTGCGAATCTCTAAATAATCGTAGCTTCTATTTTCGTCCCGCTCCCTTGTAGAATTTCCGAGTGTTAGTTAAGTGATTTAGGGGCATTTGATCTCCCTTGTTAATAATTCATCATATGAGTTATGTGAACATTTACTTCACTTGATCCTTTAATTTTTCTAAGGCACATTTAAAAAGATATTTGGTTCTTTACTCGAAAATTTTTTCTCAATTTGTGGCATATTTGAATATCTGGTTTGACATGTTTGAATTTTATGAAATTAAATTTCTATGGAGCAGTGATATTGATTATTTTGCAGTAGATTTGTATGCAGAATTGTTAAAAACTGTTAGTTTAACCTTGACCCTGGCATTCCTAAGCAGTCATATTCAACTTTGTATATTATAAATAAAATACAAACAAACCTTCAGACATTAATAACTATTTTTCTCTGCTGGCTTTCAAAGGTCCCACCACGAGTTTGTCATTTGGCGGCAAAAGGAGAACACATGACTTGACCAATAGGAAGATTCTTTTTATTACCCAAACGTGATAATTTTTATTTCAATCTAGGCCATAATTGTCAGATTCAAATATAAAAGATGACAAGGAAACTAAAGACCCTGAACTGGGTGATTGTAAAAAACAAATACCCCCTTATACAAAAGCCAACTTTTACATAGGAAATTCTTCATTAAACCTGACAATAATTTTTTGGCTGTGCCCAATAACGTTTAGGATTAAGACCTCAAAAAAGGTATTTCTTATTATTTGAAAATGGGAACCACCTAATAATTTAGATTTATCCAATTGTTAATATAGACTCCTTTAGGGACATTATTGGACTGGCATGATAAAAGTGCCATTGCTAATGTTCTGCAACGACAGGATGAATTATTACCAAAGATAAATAAGTATGGTTTCAAAAGCTCAGCGGACAAAAATCGCAAACCAAAATATAAATTATTAAAGAGATTTGGAACAATGCATTAACCAGGATTTGAGTTCACTCAAAATTTCCTAAAACGCTCAAAAAACTCAATTAACTCTTCTTGCTACTCAGCAGATTATGGAGAAAGAACAAAATGACCACAGAAAGCTTTTGTATGAATCTAGGGTAGGCAAAAATAATTGGACTATTGTCCAACTAAGCGCTCGATACGACGACGAAAAATCAATGAAAAAGCTTATTGGCCGTAACTTTTGTTTCCGATTTCGAGTTGAAAACCTTTTTTTTTACATAATTCCAAAATTTTTTTGACAAAATCTAGATGGGAGGGAAACCGTACCCATATTTTATAAATTTTAATATTAATTATTTTAATAAATTTACTCCGCGAAATGTCAACCTCTCCTAGAAGACGTAATCTCAGAAAATTTTAACGCACTGGTGGTATCACATGGACTTACAGTCTAAGTGAGCCTGAAATATCGGGCTGCCCCCTATACCTGAACCTAACCAAAAGACTTGGAATTTCCACATGCGGAATCGCCAACGAAACGCATTTATTATTGAATAACTTATATTTTTTTTATTTTAATCAAGTTGTTCTTACTGTTTTGTAATAATTTACCATTTTTTATCAAATTCATTTAATTTTGTTTACTTAGATCTAAGTTAATTTTTAATTTTATTTAAAAGTGTTTTTATATACTTTCCAAACCTTTGTCACCATCCGGAAAATTGTGGCACAATCCAGAGAAGGAATGTGGTCACAGCGTTTGTGTTGATCAATATTGCCTCTTGTTTTGCTTTTCGATAATTTTTGGCTGCCGAAATTTTCGCTTTACAAAAATTTTATTTTCTAACATCTCAAACGCTGCATTTGAGTTTTCCTCTAATTTCTGTAGCTTTTTCACTCCAGATTACTGATAATAACAAATCTTTCCTCCAGATGATTGAGATATATTCACTTAATAATAACAGCAACTTTATGATATTTTGTGATGGCCAAAGGCCTATCGAAAATACAAAGTTGCCAATTAAACGCTGTTTTGCCACCACTCAGTAAGCCATTCTTTTCCAGAACACATGGAACTCTTTAAAGTTTTTGTTTTTTAGATGGTTTCTTCCGCCTAGTCAATTTCAAAAAGCTCTCGACCATAATGCACGATGTTAATGTGTGAGTCGACTCATCAATATTTTTTTGGGGAGGTTTGATGAAGTTCAACCGAAGTGGAAATCCCACCTGGAGTGAGGTCTCTGCTAATCTAAGCAAGACATGCACCTGAAAATAAAAGCATACTCGGTTCCAAAATTTTGCTTTATTCTTAAAAATTTGGTATTGATTCCGAGCCAAAGAAGCGGAGAGAATACAAGTTTAAGGATACTTTTAAGACACAATCTCTTTTTAAATTTTAGGTTTTGTGACTTGCCTTTCTAGGAAGCAAAATTTTAATTTTTTCGTTTTCTTTCAGCTCTTTTTTCTTCAATATTGCTATGCAAAGTCCTTTAAAAACGACCCAGTTAACGGCAACTTTATTTCAACTTAGGATCGAACTTCCAGTAGAAATTATACTATTGTTTTTGAAGTAAAAACTTCTTTAAAATAAAGTTCTTTGAAAAACATGTCCATATATTTGACGATTTTTCATGTTTGTAGTCAAGATGCAAAGAGACAACAAATTTTAAAGACAATTTCATTAAATTTTAAAGAATTTTTCTGAATTATTAAAGTCAAGTTTGACCTTTAGCCTTGATAAATTTTTTCTTTCATGTTAAACGATACCCATTTTTAAGTCAAAATCACTCAATATATAAGGACAATTACGACTTCATTGAAAAGTTTATTCGCACTTCTTGGACAAGGGAAAATAAACTTAATTTAGAAGAAAATGCAGTCTTCTATGCTAAAGCAAAAAATTTGTGTATTCGTATTTTTAAGGACCATTGAAGCATCTTTACCTCACGACATATTTCTTACAGTGTGCTTAGTCTGTATTCCAGTGAATAAGCCAGTAGCCAAAGGGGCCAATGAAGTGTTCGCGCAAACAGCCGTGGAAAGATACATTCCAGGTGAACTGAAAGAAACTTGGCAAGTGTTAAATAGATAGTACTTGTTTGCATTGGAATGTCGAGTTAGACATCGGCATTAAATTCAATATGCAACAGCGTCACCGTAATATAGAAAGTGGCAAACAAAATCGCCAACACCAACTGAATTGGCCTTACTAGGCAAAGGCGTAGCTTGTTTGAAAATTACATAATGTGCTTCTTGGTTCTGCAATCACGGTCTGTCACAGTTTGTTGAATTCTTCCAAAAATTGTAGTTTTTTACTGTTAGAAATAAATTTTGAAAAATTTTCTATGACGATAATATTTTAACAAATTTCTTGAACTAAAGGAAAATTGAAAAATGTTAGACAAATTTCTATAGGAATAAGAAATATTTGACAAAATTTTCTATAGAAACTTATATATTTTGACAAAATTTCCCCATAGAAATAAAAATGTGACGAAATTATTCTATAGAAATAAAATTTGACAAAATTTTTTATAGAAATAAAATTTTAAACAAATTTTCTGTAGAAATCAATTTTGAAAAAAAAAAACTTCTATAAAGAATTTGAAAAATTTTATAAAAAATTAAAATTCCAAATTTTGTGTATATTTGTTTTTTTGTCGAATGGCACGTGTTTTTAATAGAACAAAACAACGAATTTATGCATATCGCATATCCTTTGACTCGTTTCATGCGGTGGCTTGAGGAATTTTGTGTCACAACATAAAAAATATAACTTAAAATCCAGATTTCGATATATCGTTGGAAGCGACTCGTTCAACCTAGCACTCAAAAAAAGTCTTACTTGAGCAATCAAGATTTTGACCTTCCGTTAAAGATTTTGGTATTGATTCCGAGCCAAAGATGCGGTTTCTTAAAAAAAAGAATTTTTTTTGCGATCTATTCTGCGCTTTAAATCTAGGATCTATAAATTAAAAATATAGGGATACGATCGTCAACTTATTCGACATTTCAATTTTATCTTTTCCGACTATAATAATATAATAACTGCTATTCACGTATTAAACAAACGCCCAGCTTAAAAATCCAATATTTGACGGCTACTTTCGACAGCTAAAAATATTTTCTTAATTCCAAAAAAACTCTAAATCTCAAAATAATTCTTAGCCTTATATTTGAAGCGTTTTTATTTAAATCTAAAGACTCAATATTTCAGTTAATTTTAAGGACGATTTCTTTTAATCAAAAATCGTTCTTTACTTTAAGAAAATTTGCCTTAGTTTAAAGAATGCAAACCTTTAACGAAGGGACTCCCAAATTTTCAAATGTGTGTCCTAATTTAATGAAAAAAATTTTTTGAAGCAAAAGATTTATAAACTTCTTTTAATTAAATTTTCACATTATTTTAAAGAAACTTGTCAGCTTAAATAGGTTGTAATTGGCATCCTAAAAATTTGAGGTTGCGTAATCTTCAATATCATCACGTAATATTTTTTTCAGTGTGGCATTTTAATTACAACAAAAAACTTCTGCAATAGGGCTAACAATATTTGATGATTAAGTGGTGTACAACATTGTCGGAGTCCATCATACAATGAGATGAAGATGAAATCAAGCTGAAGCCATTGATATAGACTAGTCTTATTGCAATCAAAATCTGACAAAGGTTGAATTTAAATAGTGATCATCGCAATGTGCTAAAAATTGCATGGGCATGACTGTAATTTTCATAAATCACAGAGCCGGTTGGCGTGCGATTCGCTTTAAAAATATATAAAAAAAAATTGACTCTAAAAGATATTGACTAACTTAAACCTGGCCAGATTTTACCATTTAAGGATATAACAACCAGTAAACCAACTGTTGAGTGTGTGAGACTTTATTTCTTTGTGTGACTGTGTCTACCAGCAGCATCAGTCCATTTTGGTCGTAAACACATCTTAAAGCACGTCATTAAGCAGCTGGTATCTATCTACCTACTGTTACCTCTCTGGTTGGAGATATCATGACTTGGTTGATATTTCTCGATTTATTTATATTTTTCTTGGTATCATTCTACACCCTCCAGCAGAGAAAAAGGGCTATTCAAACTTTGTTATGTCGTTTGCAATTTATTAGAAAAAAACGAACTTATTTACACGACTTCTTTTTTGAATCAATGAATATAGGGACGTTGAATGATACGTAATAAATTCTCTGGATATTTTCGAACCATGATTTGATAAGAATTTATAAATATATAATTGTCATCATATATATTATTACCCTTTTAATTCAAAGCTTTGATTGAAAACACGAACATAATACGCACCTTAATGTGAAACGTCGTTCAGACTCCATTATGGTGTTCGTTAAATATACTCCACATAGATAATATGGATCATATTTACTTTTCATATAGAAATTCAGCTCAAATGGGCCAAATACCTATCATTCTCTAGGTTTGTGTAGAGGCTATAATATAGTCGACCCAAACCGATTTTACCACAAAATGAAACTTGAATAGTCCGTTCCATTAAAAATTATTAATAGGATGCTACACACGAACTTCAAGTTTTATTTCTTAATTAAGTAGATTTTAATCAAATATAGGATACTCATACGCCGATAGGCAGATTTGATTTCTCAAGCTTTAATTTGGAAGCGGACAATACACCAGAAAAAGG